>AP025065.1:3169719-3206387 GCA_036186865.1 Eustoma russellianum
TTCTACCTTTCTGTTTTCTGCCCATTTTTACTGCAGTTTTCACACAACTTCTCACAATTTGGAAAAATAGCTAAACACTTTCAAAATTCGTGCTTTTTGGTGGAGTTATACTTCAGACAGTTATCTTTCATTTGCAACAAGATTCACTTGATTTGAGCAAGGGAAAGTTAGTCTTTTAGTCTTTTCAAGATTACTGCTCCAATCGGGTTGTAATCTGACCAGTTTTGAGAAAAGTTAAATTATGTATTAATCAAGAATTCTTTGAGGTCAGGGCCTTTCGGAAACATCAACGACACATCTTAACGAGTGTTTTCATATAAAGATCAACCTTTTTGGTTGAGTATTCAAAGAGAAACACATTTTTCAATTTCAGCAACATTCTGTCCAATTCTGTCCAGATTGACCATCTAAATCTTTTATTTATTTGAAGGGACAAACGATCTTATTTTTGTCTGATTTTTAGACAGAGTCTTGTGAACACATTAAAATTAAATTCTGGAAAGTGTCATAGTTTTTGGAGTTGTGTACACTTATTTTTGAATTTTTCAAAAACGGGTTCTGAATCTGAGGTAGTCTCAGATTCTGTTTTCAAAGGGGTTTTTAATCAAGGGTAGTAGTGTAATTTTCGCTAACCACTATTCACCCTCCTCCTCTAGTGGTGTTTATTGTAGGTGCATGTTCCAACAATTGGTATCAGAGCGAGGTCTACACCACTCAAAGAAGCAAGATTTAACACCGTACAAGCAACACAAGGCCAAGAAACAATATTTCAAAGTAGCCTGCTAGTCTTAAAACAAAGGTACTTACCATGGCAGTAGTTTTTTTACAAAGATGAGTTAAAAGGTATGTCCACACAACGTCCTCCTCTTTTCGATAGTAATAATTTTGTTCATTAGAAACTAAAGTTGAGGCTATTCTTAATGGCTATAGACATCGATTTATGGTCTATAGTTGAAGATGGACCGTACATTCCAATGAAAGTTGTACAAGTTAGTGGAGTCACTCAAGAAGTTTAAAAATAAAAAAGTGAATGGTTATCGGAAGATAAAAAAAATGTTCATGAATGATAAAGCTATGCAATTACTTTTGAATGGACTTATGACTTCTGAAGCATGATATGTCCCAAATTGCACAAGCGCACACGACATGTGGAAATTACTTGTATTAAAGCATGAAGGTACAAGCGGTGTAAAAGAATAAAAAATAAACATGCTTATGATTGAATTAGAATATTTCAAAATGTTGCTAAACGAATGAATAACATCTTTAGATTTGAGAATTACTAATATTTTCAATGCCCTTGAAGCATTAGGAAAATCATTCACTAACAACGAGAAGGTGCAAAAGGTGCTGCGAAGCCTTCCTGCTGAATGGGATCCAAAGGTCACGGCGATTGAAGAAACCAAATAGATCACAAAAATAGACAAATTGATAGGCTCACTAAGAGTATATGAGGTAAAACTAAACCAACGGAAGTCCGAGTCATCTAAATCATCCGGTAAGTCAATAGTTTTCAAAACAACTGAAACACATACAAATAATGATGATACTAATAGCGATACTGGATTAGACGATGACTTGATATTGATAGCTAGAAAACTTAAAAAGTTTTTCAAACATCCAAATAGGAATAGACAACGTTCTTCTTCTTCTTCTTCTTCTTCTTCTTCTTCTCTTCTTCTTCTTCTTCTTCTTTCTTCTTTCTTCTTCTTCTTCTTCTCTTCTTCTTCTTCTTCTCTTCTTCTTCTTCTTTTTCTCAATCTAAGAAAATAACTCTAACAACAATGATATAATAAAGAATTAAAACGTTACGAATGTGGTCAAAAAGGACATATTTCATATGATTGTCCACAAAGAAAAATAATAATAACAACAATAATAACAAGCCAAGGACAAGGAGGCACAAACAACAAAGACAAAGGAGTCTAAGCCAAGGAAAGGCAAACGAGCAATCAAGGTGAGCACATGGAGCGACTCTCATCCGACTAAGAATCCGAAACTGAGGAAGCTCAAGTCTGCTTCGTATCCAACGAGGTAAGTTCTTCTTCTGATAGTGATTCTAATAGTGACATGACATTTGATGAAATGTATGAAGAGTTTTTAAGAATGCATGCTCACTGTAAGAGGCTCTCTAAAGAAAAGAAGAAACTAATTGAAGAAAATGACAATTGAAGACGTCCAACTTGGAATTTTCTGATCAATTAGAATCTTTTGAACAAGAGTCTACTAATACTCTTGATTCTTTAGAGATTAACATTGAATCACTTAGGAAAATGAACAAAAGTTAAAAACTAAAATAGTATGTTAAAGTCTAAGTTAGGAAGTTGTGAAAATGAAATAGTACAACTTAAATCTTCCAAACTTACCTTAAAAAAATGTTAGAACAATTTAAATCTGGTGCAAATATGTTAGATACACTTATATTATCACAAAAACATGGAAATGATAAAACTGGATTATGATATAAAGAAGAAGATGACAAAGTAGATAAAAGACTAAGTTTGTATCATCAACTACTAAACAACCTTATAAAGCCATAAAAATGACTTTGCCTGCTAAATCTTCTTCTACTCCTTCTTCTACTTATTCAAAGGTAAAATTCAACATGCACCCAAACATACCTACATACAAATGTGCAACTAGGCAAAACATTGCATCTAGACAACCTAGAAATTATGCCTATATATACACAAATACAACTAGATATAATAAAATGCATCCAACTTATTATGAACCTAAGTATAGACAACACCCATGTAAGTCGTATAGACATGCATATACATACATAGCACCATTCAAGAAAAAAAATCACATGCCTTATACACACTATCAAAATCGGCCATCCTATAATAATTATAAACCAAGGTACAACATGTATAATAATGCATCTTTATGGAATGTATATGCTAATTCTCCTTATTTTTCTCATTATAACTATGCTAAAAATGTACCAAAAAGGTACATCCAAGTTTGGATACCCAAATGGTATATAAACAAGGATGGTATCCTTAACATTCAAGGACCCAAGTAAAGGGTACCTAAAACTTCTCCATTACAGGAAAATCGCAAGGAATGGAAGGAGGCAAAGTCAAAGAATCTAAAAACTAAATAGTTTTTAGATAGTGGATGTTCACGGCATATGACGGGAAACCCCAAACCATTCACCGAATTGAACATATGATGGTGGAAAGGTGACATTCGGTGACAACAACAAAGGAAAAGTTGTTGGAAAAGGAACAATCGGAGACGCTAACACATTTCAAATATGAAATGTGTTGTTAGTAAGTAATCTTTCTTATAATTTATTAAGTATTTCTCAACTTATAGATTGTGGATATAATGGTTCTTTTCTTCCAATTCTTGTGAACATAATAAATGATAAAGGAGAAATTGTATTAAAAGGAAATAGAGATGGTAACATTTACACTCTTACCTTACATAATTTGTTAGATGCTAAGGTTAAGTGCTTAATATCACATGACTTAGATGTGAATTTATGGCATAGAAGATTAGGCCATATAGGAATTTCAACCATTAAGAAATTATCTAAGAAGAATTTAATTAGAGGAATGCTAAGTTAGACTTAGATAATTTTCAAATGTGTGAAACATATTTAAAGGAAAACACATTAAAGAAACATTAAAACCGAAACATGAAGTGAGTACTAGCCATGTACTAGAATCGCTTCACTTAGACTTATTTGGTCCAAGTAGGACAAGAAGTCCAGGTGGACACTACTATGTGTGTTTCATAGTAGATGATTACTCATGCTACACATGGACATTGTTCTTAACACACAAAAATGATGCTCCATTAGCAATCGAAACTCTTATTAAGCAACTTGAAAATATACGAAGAAAATGTTAAAAGAATAGAAGTGATAGAGGTGGAGAATTTAAAAAAAGATGTAATCAAGTTTTGTGAATTACATGGAATTAAACACGAATTCTCACCATCTAGAACACCATAACTCAATGGAGTTTTGAACGTTAAAATAGGATAATTCAAGAAGTTGCTAGAACAATGTTATGTGAAAATAAATTACCAAGATATTTATGGGCTGAAGCTATAAGTTGTGCTGTTATATAATAAATAGGCTTTCTATTAGAAAAAAATAAATAAAACACCTTATGAATTGTTAAACAATAGACAACCTAAGATAGATTATCTTAAAGTTTTTGGTTGTGAGTGTTTTGTGTTGAACACTAAGGATAATCTAGACAAGTTTGAACAAAAGTCTATTGAATGCATATTTGTTGGTTATTCAACTAATTCAAGAGCATATAGGTGTTATAATCCTGCATCTAGAAAAATAATTCAATCTATACATGTGAAATTCAATGAAAATGCATGCTTTGAAGTTAGTGATAAAAATCAACATAAACAAGAAACTAATGTTGAAAATATGTTTGATGATGATGCATTACTTGAGCCTGTAGTTGATCATCTAATGTTCATACAAATGAAACATTCGAACAAGATGAGGGTGAACCCAGATAACCTAGAAATTGGTGGCACCCTAAAGAATTAATAATTGGGGATCCTAGTGTTGGGGTTAAAACACATAGAAACTTAAGTCAACCTGAAGGACATAGTTTGATCTCACACTTAGAACCTAAGAATGTAAAAGAAGCCTTAGGTGATATATCTTGGATAGATGCCATGCATGAGGAATTAAATAATTTCACCAGGAACAATGTGTGGGACTTAGTACCTAAACCCAAAAACAAATCAATAATAAGTACGAAATGGGTGTTTAGGAATAAAATAGATGAACAAGGAAACATCACACAGAATAAGGCTAGGCTAGTCGCACAAGGTTATAATTAACAAAAGGAATAGATTATGAAGAAACCTTTACACCCGTTGCACGACTAGAAGCAATTAGATTGTTACTTGCTATTGCAAGTCTAAGCAACATCAAACTCTTCCAAATTGATGTCAAAAGTGCATTCTTGAATGGATACATCCAAGAAGAAGTGTTTGTGAAACAATCCTCTAGATACGAAGATCCAAAGAATCCTAACCATGTTTACAAGCTTAAGAAAGCCTTATATGGTTTGAAACAAGCTCCAAGAGCTTGGTATGATAGATTTGCAACCTTTCTTATTTTAAATAATTATCAAAGGGGAACAATAGACAACACGTTATCCTAAGAAGAAAAGATATTGACTTATTAATAGTTCAAATCTATGTAGACGATATTATCTTTGGTTTAACTAACCCTACCTTAGTAAAAGACTTCGAAGAATGTATGAAGTCACAATTTGAAATGTCAATGGTAGGAGAGTTGAATAACTTCTTAGGGCTTCAACTCAAACAAACCTATCAAGGAATCCATATTAACCAACTTAAGTATGTCAATGATATGATTAAGAAGTCTGGCTTTGAAGAGTTGAAACCAACCCCGACACCTATGAGCGTAAGCACCAAATTAGACAAGGATGAAAATGGTAAACCTTTTGATGACACACTTTATAGGTCTATGATTGGTTCATTGTTATATTTAACCGCATCAAGACCTGATATCATGTTTATTGTATGTATGTGTGCAAGGTTTCAATCTTGTCCTAAGGTATCTCATTACAATGTGGTGAAAAAGATCTTTAGATATCGTAACACACACCTCACTTAGGACTTTGGTATGACTCAAAATGCTAAGTTCAACCTGAATGCTTATAGTGATGCTGATTATGGTGGTTGCAAGTTAGATAGAAAATCCATGAGCGGAACTTGTCAATTCATGGAACCAACTTCATCTCTTGGTTTTCTAAGAAGCAAGCTAGTGTAGCTCTCTCTACCACCACCGAAGCCGAGTATATAGCCTTGAGTTTGTGCACTACCCAAATACTTTGGCTTAAACAACAACTTAGTATTTGGCATTAAAATGAATAAGATTCCAATTTTCTGTGATAGCACAAGTGCGATCAATCTTTCTCGGAATCTGGTGCTTCATTCTAAGGCCAACCATTGAGGTAAGATACCATTTCCTTCGAGATCATGTTCAAAATGAGGATATAGGTATAAACCATATAAGAACTGATCACCAAATAGCTGATATCTTCACCAAACCCCTTAAATAAGCCAATTTTGAAAACTTACAAGCCAAGTTAGGTATGATGACTTACGATACCATTGAATAGTTCTATCTTTTGTATGATTTGCAAAATAAAGGTGGAGATAGAATAAGAACATGATTTTAGTTGGTAAGTCATGATTTGGTTGAATAATATGCTAAGACTCAATTGGTATACTTTTTGGAGCATAGGTTAGGGAAGAGTATAAGTTGAGGGGGAGCACATAAATACATGAGATTTGAGAATTTGAAAACAATTGGTAATTAGTTGGTAATTGGTTTTTAAAAACAATTGGTACAGATTTGGTGAAACAATTGGTAAATGGTGAGGTTTTTAAAACAATTCAATTGGTTTAAACTTGGTAGATTTATGATAAAAAGTTGGTAAACATTTGTGACATTAAAATCATGTTAGGTTATTTTGACAATCATTTAAAAGGGGGAGAATGTTGAGAAATATGTTTGGATAATTTTCAAAG
Organism: Eustoma russellianum; assembly: GCA_036186865.1. Classification (NCBI taxonomy): domain Eukaryota; kingdom Viridiplantae; phylum Streptophyta; class Magnoliopsida; order Gentianales; family Gentianaceae; genus Eustoma; species Eustoma russellianum. The sequence goes on from AP025065.1 coordinate 3,176,275, forward strand.
TCATGATTTTAAGTGGTAAATAATTAAAAATATCATACATGGTGTCATATGTGATTAAAAGTTGTAAAAGTTAAAAAAGTTGACATCGACCTCTCAGGTTGTTGCACTTCGATCCCTCACATCGATCGATCCATGTAAAGTAGTGAAAGTTCAAGACCTTACAATCGATCTCTAAACCTGAGACACATCGATCGATTGGTGTATACATCTAACCCTCACTTCGATCGATGTAGGTCAGAGAAAAATTCTAAAACTCACTGTGAGACATCGATCTCTGAAGCTGAGGCACTTCGATCGATCGATGTTTAGGTTTTTAGAAATATTTTTCCAAAATGTGATAAAGTGGTTTTTTTAATTTGTATAAGATTTATACATGTTCATTATGTGAATATTATGTGTTTTGGTGATTTTAAATGTATTATGACAAATGTGCATTGGAAGTTTCTACGACTTACCAAAAAAGGGCAAAATTGGTATTTTGAGTTTTGTAGGAACATGATATGGTGGATATATATCAATGACTTCTTCTCATCTTATTTATCATGACAAAGATGATAGTATGATATTTTGACCATCGGGGTCATTTCTGGAGTTTCTCTCACAAGGGGCATTTTGGTCATTTCACCCCTGAGGGTATTTTTGGTATTTTCACTCAATAAATCTCTTGACTATTCTTATCATTATTTTGGAGTTAAGTTGTGGTTATCTTGAAGATTATATGGTGATTTTATATTATTTCTCTCACATGATGATATTATTGACTATAGCGGGATATGTGACGAGTTGTGATGTCACATTCTATTTCTTTCTTGAAGACTCTCTTATATATGTTATTGGAGGATATTTATCATCATATTTCAGAGAATATAAAGGTACTCAAGGTGTGCAAACGATCACAACATACAAGAAGAAATATTGGGAATTTTGGTGTTACACGTTGACATAATGGTCAATTATTATTTGGTGATTTCTTCTTCAAAAATCTGAGTTGATATGCATATATACAGCCTTAAAAACATGTATATTCAGGTGGATATGATGATGTACTCATTTTATGAGTTGGTGACAAGTGGACCAACCAAAAAGAAGCTAGTTGGCAAAAATTACCAACTAGGACATATTTGAAATGTAGCCAACGGCTACAAGGTAAAAAAAGCTGATTGTGTCAAATTTTTTAAGCCTCACATGCCTATTCTTTGGTAAAAAGCTGAGAGGATTGTGAAGTTGTTATCCCACTACATTATCTTCAACATTTTCAAGACAAAATGTAGTGGAAAATCGGTCAAATTAATATCCAAGGTGGATCAATTATTCCGCTTCATGTTGTCAAGTGGACAAAGCCAACCAATGATGAAAAGACACTTGGAATTGATGATGAAGATGGTGACACATGTGCATTCTTATCTTCAAGGCTTAATTCACACTATAAATAGGAGGCAATGGTGAAGAAGATGAAACACACTTGAAGATCACTTGAAAGCATTTGTTGAATTGTCTAGCTATCATCTTCTTGTGTTGTTCTTTTTTCATTCTTTGTACCAAAAGTATTCTTGTTGTTTTTGTTGAGCTACAAGCCTCTTGAGCTTCATTTGTAAGATTGATTAGCCAATTCTATAAGGCTACATCAATAGGTGGTAGAGGTGTTGCAACTAAGTATTGCATAGAAGGTGTTCATCCAAGTCTTGAATAGTGTTGGTGTATAACTCAAGGATCAAGCTTGGTTCTTGTTGTAAGGTGATTCATTTCATAGTAAAATCCTGGAAAAGGTGTTCCTTGGGACTGGATTAGGTCACATTGACCGAACCAGGATAAATCCTCGGTGTTCTTATCTTGTTTCTACCTTTCTGTTTTCTGCCCATTTTTACTGCAGTTTTCATACAAATTCTCACAGTTTGGAAAAATAGCTAAACACTTTCAAAATTCGTGCTTTTTGGTGGAGTTATACTTCAGACTGTTATCTTTCATTTGCAACAAGATTCACTTGATTTGAGCAAGGGAAAGTTAGTCTTTTAGTCTTTTCAAGATTACTGCTCCAATCGGGTTGTAATCTGACCAGTTTTGAGAAAAGTTAAATTATGTATTAATCAAGAATTCTTTGAGGTCAGGGCCTTTCGGAAACATCAACGACACATCTTAACGAGTGTTTTCATATAAAGATCAACCTTTTTGGTTGAGTATTCAAAGAGAAACACATTTTTCAATTTCAGCAACATTCTGTCCAATTCTGTCCAGATTGACCATGTAAATCTGTTTATTTGTTTGAAGGGCCAAAAAATCTTATTTTTGTCTGATTTTTGGACAGAGTCATTTCAACACATTGAAGTTAAGTTTTGGAAAGTTTCATAATTTTTAGAGTTGTGTACACTTAGTTTTGAAGTTTTCAAAAACGGGTTCTGAATCTAAGGTAGTCTAAGATTCTGTTTTCAAAGGGGTTTTTAATCAAGGGTAGTAGTGTAATTTCCGATAACCAGTTATCACCTCCCTTTAGTGGTGTTTATTGCAGGTGCATGGTCCAACAGATAATATGGCCATAACAACTCCATCATATTCTCAACTCCTTGGCAAGATAATAGGCATGTGAGAATAGACACATTCAAACTCAAAAATCAGCTCCAAGATGCCTTAGTAACCGTTGTCTGCTTCTTTGGATTTTCCAAAAAATAATCTTGATTATCCTTTGTAAAATGAAGATAATAAGAGAGGATAATACCACAAAAGTACACTCAAATCCAAGCACAAAAATAGGACATGTGAAGGCTCCATTTGACTCAAACAAATTCTGCCAAGACCAGCCATAGCTGTTGGCTATATTTCAAAATTTCCAAGTTGGCACTTTTGCCAACTAGCTCTTTTTTGGTTGGTCCACTTGTCACCAAGCCATAAATAAGTACACCATCATTTCCACCTGTCTAATACACGTTTAGAGGCTTGCACATATGTATATCAACTCAGATTTGTGAAGAAGAAATTAACAAATAATAGTTGACACGATTATGCCAATATATAACATCGAAATTCCCAATATTTCTTCTTATATGTCGTGATCATTTCCACACCATTAACACCTTGAAAACCTCTGAAAAATGATGAATAATATCCTCCAATAACATATAAATAGAGTCTTCAAGTTAGAAATAAAATGTGACATCACAACTCGTCACATATCCCGCTATAGTCAATAATATCATCATTTGAGAGAATAAGATAAAGAATCACCATATAATTTTCAAGATAATAATAACTCAACTCCAGAATGAAGATAATAATACTCAAGAGATTCCTTGAGTGAAAATACCAAAAATACCCTAAGGGGTGAAATGACCAAAATGCCCTCAGAAATGACCCCAATGGTAAGAAATAATCATAATATCATCTTTGTCATGATGAATAAGATAAGAATGTGTCCTTGAAGTATTTCCACCATATCATGTTCCTGCAAAACTCAAAATACCACTTTTGCCTTTATTGGTAAGTTGCAGAAACTTCCGAGGCACATTAGTCACAATGTATTTATAAATATCAAAAACACATAATATTCATATAATGAACATGTATAAATCATGTACAAATGTAAGAGACCACTTTATCACATTTTAGAAAAATATTTCTAAAAACCCTAGATATCGATCGATCGAAGTGCCTCAGCTTCAGAGATCGATGTCTGACAGTAAGTTTCAGACTTTTCTCTGACCTACATCGATCGATCAAAGTGAGGGTTCGATGTATACATCGATCATTGATGTGTCTCAGGTTTAGAGATCGATGTCTCACTGTAAGGTCTTGAACTTTCAGTGCGTTATATAGATCGATCGATGTGAGGGATCGAAGTACATCGATCGATACAAGTGCAACAACCTGAGAGATTGGTGTCAACTTTTTCAACTTTTTCAACTTTTAATCACATATAACACTATGTGTGACATTTTTAAGTATTCATCAGTTAAAATCATGACTACAGGTAATTATGAGGTGACTCTAAGCCACATCACGCAGTTGATCACTGAGGATGACAATATTATGCTTACGGCACTTCCGGATGCGACAGAGGTTAAGGAGGCAGTATGGCATCTTGATCCCCAGAGTGCAGCAGGCCCAGATGGCTTTCGCGGTAAGTTTTATCGTTCATGTTGGCCTGTCATTCATGCTGATGTGGTTAAAGCGGTTCAAGAATTTTTTTCTTGGAGTTCCATATCCTGCAGTAATGGCTAGTGCATTAATCACTTTGATTCCAAAGACATCTTCACCCCTCGCATTTAGTGATTTTCGTGCAATTTGTCTCACCAATTTCTTGAGTAAAGTTTGTACATGAATAATTGCCTACCGCTTAAATATACTGTTTCGAAAATTAATATCTCCAGAGTAGACTGGATTCCTGCCAGGATAGGATATCTCATCGCAAATATTATTGGCGAGGGAGATGATTCATCTGCTATATAAGAGAGGCTCGCAAATCTGTTTGAAACTCGATATGATGAAGGCTTTTGATAGAGTCAGCTAGGACTATTTGGAATTATTGCTACGATGATTTGGCTTCTCGGATTTCTTTATAAGGATTATTTTGAATCATTTAAACGCTACTACTTTGGCAGTTCTGATTAATGGCCAGCCTTCTGCATCATTTCGGCCATATCGGGGGGTAAAACAAGGTGACCCTTTATCTCTTTGCTTGTTATTCTTTCTTCTAAAGGATTCAGTAGAGGTTTGAAGGCTTTAGTTGCTTTTGGCGATATACAGCCATTGCGCTTAGGGAGGATCCCTTTTCATATTACGCATTCGGCATATGTGGACAACCTCCTCGTGTTTCTAAGAGCCTCACAATGAAATCTAAGGCGATTTCATCTATTCCTATCATCGTCTGAAACAGCCTCAGGATAGAAGGTGAATTTTCAAAAGAGTAGTTTCATCCCATCTGCTAGTATATCGATACAACAGCGAAGAAACATTTCGTCTCTACTGAATATGAGATGCTCTACCCTACCACTGAAATATCTTGGGTCATACTTATATAAAGGCATCAATCATTCAAGATATTGAGTCATTATTATAGCATATTAATGACCGCCTGAATGGATGGCATTCTCTGTTGCTCTCTTCTGCCAGACGCCTGGTTTTGCTACGCTCAGTTATTTCGTCCATACCATTACATTATCTAGCCACCGGGGGTTTGCCTCAATCGCTTATAAAAACTATAGAAAGGAAATTAGTGACTTTTTATTGGGGTCATCGACACCATAAAGTTGCATGTGTAGAGAAAAAGGGGTTTGAGTGATTTCAAAATATGTGATTTAAATGAGCATGACAAAAAACGTGTGCATGATATAAACGTATGCATGATATATTGCTTATTACTTGCCTTATTTAGTTCATGTATAATGTTGCCGTACTAACGAGCCATGAAGCTTTAAAGCTTACATCAAATGGCAAACATTTGTTGTGTTTATACTATTTTCAGGTGCCACCATTAATGAACTAAACTAGTTCATTAAGTGAAGTACTTAGTTAATAAAACTAAGTAGTTCATTAAAGGAAGCTACATTTGAACAAGGCACAAAGGCAACAAGGCTAAGAAAGGAAAGTCTCCTCCTCCTCTACTCATTTATGATATAAGGCAATACACATATATATAAATATATTTTCAGATTTTTTTTGAAAAAGGCACATACACATGTATTCCAACGTACTACCGACACGTTATATATTTTACGTACGTATGTTAACGTCACACCACCATATTTAACTCATATTTATGAGTATATTCAGGTCTTATATCATTTGATATAAGTCATGGTGATGAAAAATTAAATACGACACGTTAAAAGGTTCTAAACCAAAAATTGTCGTATCGGGCGAATACCGAAACTTCGCCAACGTGTCACGTACTTGCCATAAATAGATGGCCAGCTCCTACACCTCAAAAATCATTATTAATTTCGTGGCTATGATGATATTTTCATCCATAAAATCATTCCATGTTGACACACACAAATCACCCCACATTAAGGCCAAATAGTGGAGATTCCAATTTTAATTTTGTCACATGTTAATGGCGCCACTTTAGGCCAGCCAAGTGCTGAGAATTAAATTTAACATTATATTATTATGTGTAACATAATTATATAACATGTGCAAAAAGTTGGAATTTAATTAGAGAAAAATCGGGTAATCGATAAATATCAAAAATTCGGTTTTCTACGTACACAACATGGAACATTTATGGCACATCATACGACACATATCTAGACACTTTTTACATATGTCATACATCTTAAAGTGTTATAGAAAATTAAATTAAGGGATGATTGGAATATAACATGTGTGTATTATTAAATGTCCACTATTTTACAAAGTTAGCAAAAATGAAATTCAGCACATGCATATACATGTATACACGCCCCTACAGCTGAGATGGAGCATATGTGGAGCCTTGTTGGTATATTGATTGGTCAAGAATCAATCATACAATGTTGGTGATTTAAAGAAAGAAGCTACAAAAGGTAATGTTTCAAATTTCATCTCATTTGAAACTCATGCTGAAAATTTTAGCATGTGTAGTTTGAGTGGCCGATTTTATCACTTAGAAATGCCATATTTTACTATCTTGAATCATGAGGATTAATTGAGGATGTTATGGTATTGTTTTGAATTAATTATGAAATTAAAATGGTGATATTTTTAATATCACACATGCTGAAAATTTCAGCATGTGTGTAATGTATAGTGGCTGAAATTTAGTCCACATTTGTGTCTAACTTTTATTCCATACATGATGAGAATATTGTATCCTAAATGTTGGTTGAATTGTTCTTTGATTTATTGGATTAAATCAATGCAAAATAGGCAATATTTTGAATCAAAGGTGAATGTTGCACATGCTGAAATTTCAGCATGTGCAAAAAAGCATATGGCCGATTTTCTTCATTCTTTTTGAAAAAAATGTCTTGCTTAATTTATGTGATAATCTTGTGAATTATGGCAACTATTTATGATGATTTTGGCACATGTTTTTAGTGGAATTCTAAGATTTTCCAAGTCATCAAATGATGATAACATTCAACCAATCAATGAGTACCAAGTAAGCAAGAGCATAATGATCATCGAATGAGAACATGCCAAGTAAGCAAAGACATGTCACAATGATGCCATATACTCTCCAAGGACTTAGAAGATAATTTTAAAGAGGGGAAGAGCAATTCAAGGGGGCGGCCTATGTGATAAAAAGGAAGGAAGAAGAACAAAACAAAAACAAGAACAAGAGTTTCAAAATTCAAAGATCAAAAGTGTTCTAGCCTTCTTCTTCTACACTTTCTTTCTTTCTTCTTCTTGAAAGCCTATTGTACTTATATTCTTATCCTTGAATAGGCTTGTAATAGACCACCACATACTCTTTATCTTTGTAAAAATTGATCAAGGTGTGATCAATCTTCAATCTTGCAAGGTGGTGGTGTTCGTGCACAATTGTATTCATCATACAAGGTTTGTAAAGGGTTGGAGTTGGTGTGTAACTCCATCAACCCTGTGGTAAGGTGTATTTGTGTTGTGTGACTAGTGTGAACCGAGGAAGGTGTTCCTCGAAGACTGGAGTAGGTTGTTTATAACCGAACCAGTATAAAATTCTCTTTGTCATTTACTTTCTGCACTTATATTCTGTTTCAGCACTGATTTCTCTTTTTTTTACGTTCGTAAAAATAGTAAAAGATTTTCAAAAATTGCAAAAATTTTCAAAAACATAGCCAAACGTCTTTGGGTTAATTTGGCACAAGTTTCAACCCTTTTGGATAAGTATAAGTCAATCAAACATCCAAAGTTCTGAGACTAGTGCAGTCTGATTTTCAGGCTTGCAAAGGTTGAGACTTTGAGTGTATTTGACTAACTTCTAGAAAGAAGTTTTCAAAACTGTTTCAAACCATTTAAATAAAACATATAAGGGATTAGTGGTTAAAATTTCAGAGCAATTGGAGTTAAGAACAAATAGGAATAAATTTTTCAAAACAGTCTACCGTTTCTGGCAGATTCGCGCAATCTGACCACCAACGATTTTTGAAGGGGTTAGAGGTTGAATTTAAATCTGAAAGTTTTAAGAGACACTCACAACATCTGAGACTAAGTTCTCTCAAAATTTCAGAATTTTTGAAGATCTACAACCTGGTTTTAAAAACGTTTTAAAACTGGTCCTAAAAATAGAAATGTTTTCAGAAATTGAGTTTTTGGTTTTAAACAATTTTAAAAACCACACTTTTGTACCAACTATTCAACCCCCCCCCCCTCTTCTAGTGGTGCCTTGCAGATCCTACAAGTGGTATCAGAGCGCAGGAACACTCACAACTAAAGGATCCAACGATCTACGTGAGATGGCATCCACTAGCTATAACACCGTGCAAGAAGGAATGTCAACCATAAGGCCTCCTCTCTTTGATGGTGAGTCTTTCGTTCAATGGAAGGTAAGAATGAAACTTTTCTTTATGGCAATAGATATTGATCTTTGGTCGATTATAGAAGATGGTCCTTTTGTTCCATCTAAGTTATCCACCGTAGACGGAGTCACACTAGAAGTTGTTAAACCTAGACAAGAATATACAAGTGATGATAAAAAAACTTAGCATGAATGCTAGGGCTATGCAATTGCTCCTAAATGGATTAAGTAAGAGTGAGTCTAGTTATGTCTCAAACTGTTCTAGTGCACAAGAAATGTGGAGGATACTCAAATGAAACACGAAGGCACGAGTCAAGTAAAAGAGTCAAAGATAAACATGCTTATGTCCACACTTGAGTCGTTTAAACTATTGCCTAATGAATCTATTGTTGATATGGATCTTCGCTTTGACTAACATCTACAATTCTCTTGAGTCTCTTGGTAAACTTTACCATAGGAAAAGTACAAAAGTCTTGCGAAGCCTTCCATCCGAGTGGGACTCTAAAGTAACGGCCATAGAAGAAAGCAAAGAGACTAAATCGATTAAGATGGAAGAACTAATTGGATCACTTAAGGTATATGAAAACAAACTCGCTTAAGACATTCTGAGTCCATTTCTAATAATGATAGGGCTATAGCATTTAAATCAAATGAATACGTCGTAGATTATACATAGATTCCGATGATGAGGACTTAATCACGATGGCTAAAAGATTAAGAAAAATATTGAGAAAATCGATTAAACATAAGTCTACCTCATCTAAGAATAAAAATAAAATAAATAAAGTGCTATGAATGCGGCAAACTTGGACATCTATCATATGACTGCCCTAATAAAGAAAAGCAAACAAACAAATACCCTGACAAGGATCGGAACAAGAATAGACTCGTCTCAGAACCTAAGCAAAGGAGAAGAGCCTTCAAAGCCTCCACTTGGAGTGACACATCCGACTCTGAGACTGATGATACGGAAGAACACAAGGCACAAGTATGCTTTACATCTAAAGCATCAAATGAGGTATCTTCCGACTCTGATTCCGATTCTGAATGTTCTTATGATGATTTATTTAGTCAATATTTAGAATTGCATAAGTTTTCAAAGACTCTTGCAAAAGAAAAGAAGCGATTAATTGAAGACAAGAAATTGTTAGAATCTTCTAACAAAGATCTTGTGTCTCAATTAAACGATTCAAAAGAAGAGTCGTCATGCATTATAAATTCATTAAGTCTGAAATTTCATCATTGACATCCGAGAACACTGAATTGAAATCCGAGATTTCAAACTTGAAATCAAGGAATGCGGATGTAGAGAAAAAGGTGAAACAATTTGACACGGGATCTAACATGCTGCATCGTATTATCTTATCACAAAAGCATGATAGTGACAAAACAGGTTTGGGATACGTTGAGACAAATGAAGCATCCACCAAACCAACTAAGTTCGTTGTGTATAAGAAAGTAGACACCCCAAAGCCAAAAACGGCGTCTAAGATGACGCAAAGACCTCTTCCCTCATCACGCCCCACTTCTTCATATCATGCGAAATACAATTTTGTACCATATAGATATGAAAGAAAAGAGTATGCATACACGGATCATTCCATCCACGCACTACGCACACAAACACAAGGACATATCAAAAACGTCCTACATATAATGCGTATAAAGGAGTTCTTGGCCAAAGGCCAGATAGTTGCACCTAAAGTATATTATGTTGTGCTTTCATCACCTTTCTCACCTTTTGGAAGACCTAGAAGGGTCACCCAAATTTGGGTACCAAAAGGACATTTTCAAAGGTTGAATAAATAACCCTTATGAACGCACGTTATATAAATGCATGATTCTTCTTCATCTTTACAGGCATCTTTTGATTTACTTTTCAAAATAAAGGGGAGAGATAGCATGATTTAAGGGAGAGAGATATGATTGCATAAATCAGGGGGAGCGGTTTTTGAAATTTAAAATTCAAATTTTGAATTTATGCATGATTGAAGGGGGAGCGATAGGATTTAAATCATGTGCATAGGTTATTTTGAAAATCATCAAAAGGGGGAGATTGTAGAGAAAAAGGGTTTGAGTGATTTCAAAATATGATTTAAATGAGCATGACAAAAACGTGCATGATATAAACGTATGCATGATATTGCTTTACTTGCCTTATTAGTTTATATAATGTTGCGTACTAACGAGCCATGAAGCTTTAAAGCTTACATCAAATGGCAAACATTTGTTGTGTTTTACTATTTTCAGGTGCCACCATTAATGAACTAAACTAGTTCATTAAGTGAAGTACTTAGTTAATAAACTAAGTAGTTCATTAAAGGAAGCTACATTTGAACAAGGCACAAAGGCAACAAGGCTAAGAAAGGAAAGTCTCCTCCTCCTCTACTCATTTATGATATACGGCATACACATATATAAATATATATTTTCAGATTTTTTGAAAAAGGCACATACACATGTATTCCAACGTACTACCGACACGTTATATATTTTACGTACGTACGTTAACGTCACACCACATATTTAACTCATATTTATGAGTATATTCAGGTCTTATATCATTTGATATAAGTCATGATGATGACAAATTAAGTACGAGCCGTTAAAAGGTTCTAAACCAAAAATTGTCGTATCGGGCGAATACCGAAACTTCGCCAACGTGTCACGTACTTGCCATAAATAGATGGCCAGCCCCTACACCTCAAATATCATTATTAATTTCGTGGCTATGATGATATTTTCAGCCATAAAATCATTCCATGTTGGCACACACAAATCACCCCACATTAAGGCCAAATTGTGGAGATTCCAATTTTAATTTTGTCACATGTTAATGGTGCCATTTAGGCCAGACAAGTGCTATGAATTAAGTTATATTATATATATTATGTGTAACATAATATATATAACATGTGCAAAAAGTTGGAATTTAATTAGAGAAAAATCGGGGTAAACGATAAATATCGAAAATTCGGTTTTCTACATACACAACACATGGAACATTTTTGGCACATCATACGACACGTATCTAGACACTTTTTACATATGTCATACATCTTAAAGTGTTCTAAAAATGAAATTAAGGGCTGATTGGAATATAACATGTGTGTATTATTAAATGTGCACTATTTTACAAGTTAGCAAAAATGAAATTCAGCACATGCATATACATGTATACACTCCCCTACAGCTGAGATGGAGCATATGTGGAGCCTTATTGGCATATTGATGGTCAAGAATCAATAATACCAGTGTTGGTGATTTAAAGAAAGAAGCTACAAAGGTAATGTTTCAAATTTCATCTCATTTGAAACACATGCTGAAAATTTCAGAATGTGTAGTTTGAGTGGCCGATTTTATCACTTAGAAATGCCATATTTTACTATCTTGAATCATGAGAATTAATTTAGGATGTTATGGTATTGTTTTGAATTAATTATGAAATTAAAATGGTGATATTTTTAATATCACACATGCTGACAATTCAGCATGTGTGTAATGTATAGTGGCTGAAATATCGTCCACCATTTGTGTCTAACTTTTATTCTATACATGATGAGAATATTGTACACTAAATGTTGATTGAATTATTCTTTGATTTATTGGATTAAATCAATGCCAAAATAGGCAATATTTGAATCAAATGTGAATGTTACACATGCTGAAATTTCAGCATGTGCAAAAGAGCATATGGCCGATTTTCTTCATTCTTTTTGAAAAAAATATCTTGCTTAATTTATGTGATAATCTTGTGAATTATAGAAACTATTTTATGATGATTTTTGGCACATGTTTTTAGCAGAATTCTCAGATTTCCAAGTCATCAAATGATGACAACATTCAACCAATCAATGAGTGCCAAGTAAGCAAGAGCATAATGATCATCGAATGAGAACATGCCAAGTAAGCAAAGACATGTCACAATAATGCCATATACTCTCCAAGGACTTAGAAGATAATTTTCAAGAGGGGAAGAGCAATTCAAGGGGGTGGCCTATGTGATAAAAAGGAAGGAAGAAGAATAAAACAAAAACAAGAACAAGAGTTTCAAAATTCAAGATCAAAAGTGTTCTAGCCTTCTTCTTCTACACTCTCTTTCTTTCTTCTTCTTGAAAGCCTATTGTACTTATATTCTTATCCTTGAATAGGCTTGTAATAGACCACCACATACTCTTTATCTTTGTAAAGATTGATCAAGGTGTGATCAATCTTCAAACTTGCAAGGTGGTGGTGTTCGTGCGCAATTGTATTCATCATACACGGTTTGTAAAGGGTTGGAGTTTGTGTGTAACTCCATCAACCCTGTGGTAAGGTGTATTTGTGTTGTGTGACTAGTGTGAACGAGGAAGGTGTTCCTCGAAGACTGGAGTAGTTGTTTATAACCGAACCAGTATAAAATTCTCTTTGTCATTTACTTTCTGCCACTTATATTCTGTTTCAGCACTGATTACTCTTTTTGTTTACGTTCGTAAAAAATAGTAAAGATTTTCAAAATTACAAACATTTTCAAAAACATAGCCACACGTCTTAGGGTTAATTTGGCACAAGTTTCAACCCTTTTGGATAAGTATAAGTCAATCAAACATCCAAAGTTCTGAGACTAGTGCAGTCTGATTTTCAGGCTTGCAAAGGTTGAGACTTTGAGTGTATTTGACTAACGTCCCGAAAGAATTTTCAAAACTGTTTCAACCCATTTAAATAAAACATATAAGGGGTTAGTGGTTAAAATTTCAGAGCAATTGGAGTTTAAAACAAATAGGAATAATTTTTCAAAACAGTCTACCGTTTTTGGCAGATTCGCGCAATCTGACCACCAACGATTTTTGAAGGGGTTAGAGGTTGAATTAAATATGAAAGTTTTAGGAGATAATCATAACATCTGAGGCTAAGTTCTCTCAAAAGTTCAGAATTTTTGAAGACCTACAACCTGGTTTTAAAAACGTTTTTAAAACTGGTCCTGAAAACATAAACTGTTTTCAGAAGTTGAGTTTTTTGTTTTAAACAATTTTAAAAAACCACACTTTCCACACCAACTATTCAACCCCCTCCCTTCTAGTGGTGCCTTGCAGATCCTACAGCATGGTCCAAAATTTCTACACCTTCTGAAGAGGGAGGTTGGGCATTCGTGATCTTTACATGTTACAGCAGGCGTATCATTGTCGCATTTGGTGGTCATACCAGCAACATCATTCACTTTGGAGTAAGTATATGCATATTAAATATGGCAATCGTGGGGATTATTTGTCTAGGCTGCCGGATTCCCTAGTTTAGAAAATCATTTGTCGCATACATCACATCTGCGAACCCAACACCACAGGCCACGTTTCGCATCTTAGCTGGACTCACACACCCTTAGGTGAATTTTCTTTGCGTTCTGCTTATGATCTATGTCGATCACAACGACCTACAATGCATTCGACGAAGTTCATTTGGTATAAACATCACTCGCCTGCAACTCAGCAAATATTATGGCGCATCTTCCATTAGTTTTGCCTTTTGAGGATTAGATCATTAAATACAATGCAGCTAGACCCACGCAATGTCCATTTTGTAAGCATGCATTGGCAATGGTGGATCACGTATTCTTATATTATGGTGAAGTTCGACCGATATGGGTTTTCTTTGCATCTGAGTTACATAGTCTTCCACCATCTTCACTGACCCTTCGGCAATATCTGTTATCATGGTGGTATCGCTCCACACTTTCATCCATTTATGGGGTTCTCAAAATAGTGCTTCCGGCAATTGTGGTGCATAATATATGGCGGGCTTACACTTCGTTAGTGTATGGTGATAGGACCACTTTTACTACGATTTCTCTTAGGGCTTCCATCCACTATGATATCTCGATGTGGGGGAAGGCCTTGGATGGTACTAAGTTGGCGGTCGGATCTCCTCGGCCTCTTCTATGGTTTCCTCGACTCCATTCCCCCATGTCCCCAGCTGATTCGATGGCGGTCGCCGCCTTCCGGTAGATTGAAATTAAATGTAGATGCAGCCGTTGGTAGGGACTATGCTGCAGGAGGTGCTATTTTGCGGGATCATGCCGGTTTCTGTGTGGGAGCGATCTCATTTCGTTTGCCTAAATGTGCGCCTATGATTACAGAAATACAAGCAGCGGTGTTTGGTTTGCTATAGTTTTTGCCTTTGTATCGATCACTTGTCTTGGAGCCGGATTGTTCTCAGCTAGCAACGCGTATAAGAAGACCTCAGATGGTTTTTGGAAATTTTCATCTTAGCTTATTACACTCATTAGTTCTTGGCCATTGTTTGGACTTATTCACATCTATCGAGAAGCTAACATGGCTGCACATTATCTTGCGCAACATGCAATGCTGTACCCTCGGACGCACTTTTTCTCTCACATCACTCTTCCCTCAATTAGTCCGTAGTTCAGTTGCTCTGGATCTCTCTTCTGGATATTTACGCCTCGGTTAAGCATTCTTCCATATGGATTGGCACTCATTAACTACTTCTGCCTGCATCCTACGGCATGCAGGCGGACTCGGTATGCTTTGGTCTCCCTTTGCATTTCTAATATTGAAATATCTTAAATGCATGTTTAACGTAACATTTTTCTTCACCTATGCATGGTCTGCCCTACTTTCCTTGCTGTCCTTTGCGACTGGCGTGGCCATGGCGGCTGATTCAAGGAGTCTCGCGCGATTCTCTTCACCGGATAATCATGTCGATCGAGAGGCCTCTTCGGACAACTTATGTTTTAGCTTTCCATTTTGTTTGATGATGTAGTCTTGCATATCACCGTTCTAATTATATAAATATGTACGTTTTTTCCTTCGCCAAGGTTTTATCCACAAGGGTGGTTTTACTTGGCAAGGTTTTAACGCGGCATATCATATATGATTGGCGGTTGATAATCATTGCTTCTTTACATTTCCTCTTTTCTTACGATGACTCAATTTTGTAATATGGTTTTCCTAATGGCCGATTTTAACATATGCACACACACACACACACACACACACACAGATATATATATATATATATATATATATATATATATATATATATATATATACTTGTATACATTTCTATACACTTTACATATATACATATATAAATCTATAACATTTAAAATACTCACTTTTCTACATCTTAACTTATATACTATACATATATGTATTCATAAAGTATATTTAACCATAATTCATCCAATCAAAGGCCTATGTCCGAATTTGTATATATATGTATTTACATATACATATTTTAAGCATTGTATTTATATGTATTTATAAAATCAGTTTTGTTATAAAAATTGCTTTACAGCCATTTGTATATGCATACAACTATATATAAATACATTTCTGTAACTTGTACATATATATTTTATCAATAATAGATAAAACTATTTTTTCTTTAAAAATGCCCTTTTTGGCCGTATATACATATAGTTGTATATATATAAATATATTTTCTTTTAATAAATTATACATATATATATGTCCACATAGGTAATAAAGTTACTATATCCCCCAACATTATACATGGCCGTATATACATACATGTGCATACACTTTTATTTATTTCATCAACTTGTATTTATATTACTTCTATGTATCCATTTCATGTTAGTTATATATATGTCCATTTCCATTGTTATGGCCGTGTGTATATATGGTGACTACACCATTATTTTTCTTCACTTAGGAACATAATATTACATATTGTGGAAAGACAAATTTAAACAAATATCATGGATGATCCACTTTGGCATAACGTACATACATAAATCTTTAAAAATCCATGAAGTTTCTAGAAAAAGTACTTGTCTTTATCACTTTTCTTACACTTTAAAGTATTGTTTCTTCACTTGTTTTTGGAAGAAAATACATTCTTCCTCCTCTTGCTACCCACGGTTAACAACAACAAAAATAGAGAGTTAGTGAGCATGTTATGGAAATGGATAAATAAAAGAAAAATGGTTGAACTTAGATGGTGTTCTTACCTTGATACCCTTGGTTGCCAACATTTTTGAATAGAGTAAGATGTTGTAGTTTTTGTTTCGGAGATGTGTATGAGATTAAGAAAAGAGAAGAAAATTTTTACTTGGCTTACTGAACCCACGGCCAAATGAAAGGAAGTGGGTGTTTGGAAGACTTGTTGTCTTGAAGAAGAAAGAGAAGGTATTTTGTTTGAGATTAAGATGTGTAGATATGAGATGAAGAAGAAGAAATCTTCTCCCTTGTTCCTTGTTTATAATTGTCAGCCATGAATGGAAATATAGAGAAGTTTGAGGACTTGAGTTGTTTGGAAGAGGGAGAAAAGTGTACGGAGGAGAGGTTAGAAGTATGAAGTGAAGAACAAAGGGTTTTCTCCCTTTGTATATTTCGGCCAAAACAATGAGAAGGGGAAGAGAAGAGGATGTTTGTTGGCTTTTAGTTAAAGTTGTAAGAAAATGAAGTATAGAAGATGGATTAAGTCGAAGATGGAGAAAGAGAGAAAGAGAGGAGACTATTTGGGATAGTGAGGGAGAGAAAAAAGAGAATAAAGTAGAATGAGTGGAGTTGTTGGTGAAATAAAAGGGTTCAAGAAAAGGAGTGTGGGATTGAAATTGAGTGAGAGAGAAAGGAAGGAACAAAAAAGGGAGGGGGAAAGGGGATGTTCAGCCAAAAGTTTATGGGGAAAGAAAGAGAAATCTAAATAAAGTAGAATAGAAGAAAGTAGGGGATTATGGTGATTTGAAGTGTGTACGAAATAGTGTAAGAAAAAGAAGAGGAGATGGTGACTTGTGGAAGGAGTAGGGCCGGCCTAGGGTTTTTGGGGGAGGAGAAGAGTTTGTCTTGTGTGCCATGTAGGGTAAAGTGGAAGAAAATATGATAATTGGGATAAAAGTGTGTAGCAAAATTACTGTATCGGGTATTTTTTATTTGGTTTAATTTAAGTCTACCGACTTAGGTTGCTATCGACTAATTTATTTAAAATTGTACCATAAGTCCAAAACAGTCGTCATCTAGTCCCATCAAATCTCGCTATATCCGCTAGCTTATTGTTCGGTTGTTTGTCCGAGCGTTTCTAATCCCTGACATATAATGTCGATGCCTTTATTAACCCCAAAATTTTATCGACATCGCATTCGCGTTCTATTTTATATTTTCTTATTTTATTTTCCACTGACCCGGAAACTTGGGTTGTAACAGTAATATTATGCAAACTATACATATGTACTATATATACATATATATCTCGCCTTAGACAACTTTATGGCCCAAAATGACTTATTCCATGATTATACCCAATTATATGTACAGTATATAATAATGTGTAAAGAATGATATAAGTTATATAATTTTCAAGGACAAGTTAAAGAAATTAGAAATTAAATGTTTAATTACCTAAGTGTTGAAATATGAATTGTATATGGAAAATACAAATTAAAGAAGTGTTGTTGGATGAAAATTACAAATGGAGGGCTGTTTTGGGACATCATGGCCGAATAATATGATTTGAAGGGTAAAATGACTTTCTCTTAGTTATGATATGTAGAATGCAATTAAGTAAGTGAAATTTGATGATAAGTTGTAGAATGACCAACATAACCTCATTTGGCCGAAATTCATATTGCATGAAATAAAAAGTTTGAAAAGTTATTTTTATCGCATCACATGTTTTAAAAGATCATACGTGGAACGAATAATAAACACGAGACGACTAATTCAATCGACATACTATATGTTATGTTATGTTCATGATTATGATTATATTATGTTTCACTAGCATGACATCGATACCAGGGTGGTAGATGTCAGGGGCATATGATTATGTTATGATCGAGTGTAACACCGAGTTTGGGACGCGGGGTCTCGGTCATTATGCGTCACCGTTAGGACATGTACATATGTTATGTTTTATGTCGTACATGTACTATATGGGGAATCAATCGTTATATTGTGCATTATTATTCTTATGAAAGTGCTATAGCCATTTATGAATATTTCATGTGCTTACGTTTATGAAAATGTCATGCTATGAAAGTTTATGAAAATGTCATGTTATGCAAGTTTATGAAAAAGTCATGTTATGATCATGAAAAGCCATGTTTTATGCATCACATGTTGATCATGTACCCTTAGGTTATGTTTAGAATATCCTTAAGTTTATGATGTTGTTAAGTGGATCGAAGTAGGGTTTACCCATGAAATTATAGATGTTATAAGTCTATGACCTTAGTTAGGATATAGATTAGAATGTAAGTATGGACATGTATACGTTGTTACGGACTTAGATAGATGTTTATGTTTCCTATGTTGTGATGATAAATTCGTATGTGTTATATGTTGCTTATATTATTTATGTTACTCTACTTATTAAATGGAGACGTGCTTTATTACGTTCATTACTATGTTTATTATTACTTGTTACCCCGTCTCCTCATGCATGATTCATATGACGTATCTAATAGGACTACTTGCTGGATGATTATGTTTTTATCGCTCATACTTGCCTTAAATCACTTGCAGAGGACAGGGTCCCCGAGATTGGGAACGTAGATGACAAGTCTCATATAGACTATCCTTGAGAAAGACGTAGCCAGGATTTAGCTTTTGGAGACCAATGCTTATTTTGTACATGTATCGTTTGGGGACATTGGATATTTTGAACTTATATTATTATGACGAGTTCTACTTATTTCATGTCGCATGTTTACCTTTATGTATATTCCGCTATTTCGATTCATGTTTCATACACATGTATGTATCGATGCCTTGTACTTCTCGTAGTAGAGTTCAACGGGTACACCAGGTCGAAACCCTAGTTTCAGGCAGGGGAGGTACATCAAATGTGTCCAGACGGCCTATCCAAATAGTCAAATGTGTCTAGACGGCCCAATTGGCGGCCAAATGTGCCCGAGCGGCCTATCGAAATAGTCAAATGTGCTCCGACGGCCAGTTTGTTCGGAACCAATCCGGCTTAACGATATATTTTTCCTGCAAGGGTGATTTTCACAATATGCAATGCGCGATTTCAAAATGATTGTCAAGTACTCGAGTTTTCAAATATTTCCAAAGAGATTCAAATATCGATGCAATTTCAAATTCGATAAATTTCAAACACCAATCACAAACATATCAAATATCAAAAATCTAAAATTATCAAATATCAATTTACCAATTCCGTGTCTCATCTACTACAACTGAAGTGTATCTATATAGATATACATGTCCACGCCCATACATGCGCATATACACGTATATACATACACGCATCTCATTCGGTCCATTTTTTTCTCCAACCCAGTACTCAGTTCACCTTACCTCACCGCCCACACCCTCAGCTAGCCCATTGCCTGCTGCAAGCACCCCCACCCCTAGCCCACTCCGAATACACGTATTTTTTTAGTAACACCGAATATAACATATTTATATGTATTATTATATTTTTTGTGCACCGGGTATAACAAGTGACTGATCCAAAAATTTTAGAAAGAGTATGAGCAACTATAAATTATGAATCTATAATACCTAAATACGTTGAATATTTCAAAATATACATAAAATAAAAAACAGGGCCAAAGTATTATAAAAGTAATAAAACTATACATATTCTAGTCTTGACTTTATCTTTTGAAAGCTTTCTATAATATCTTCATTTTCACTTTCAAGAAACATATCTTTTTCTATAGAAATAACCAACCAATTATCCAAAAAAATAGTGAAGAAGAATACCTTTAAGAGTTTGTTTTCTTTTTGATAAATTTCTTTTCACAATTCACGGAAGAATGAAATCAATAAAAAATAGTACAATTCCAGTATGGTAGTTGTTTCTTTCTTTTCCATGCTCTTGACGAGTGAAGATTAAATATAATAAAAATTTTGATACAGAAGTTCACACAAATTATTCTATTTCGTTACACACGTTCATATAAATTACTCAACAATAATTCACGCTAACACGAAAAATCAACAATTAAATAAGACATCTAAGAAACACAAGGAATAATCAAATCAATAGCATCATTTCTCAGGAGTCAAGAAGTTTAAGAAATTTTACCAAAAATTATAAGAAAATAGATAAAATAGAAATTATTTACACCAAGCACATACAACCAAAAACAATTATATGTGGTCTCTCTTTAAAGCCAAAGAGCAAGATAAAATCATCAAAATCAAAAGTCAGTCAAATCTTCTTAAGGAAATTAAATAGCGATTAAAGTTTCATAACTAGCTTTCTTTTTTATAATCATCACAAGACCAAAACATCTTTGTATATTAGGGAAATGGATCCAATAAATTACTATTTACATTTTTGGTAATTGGAAAAGGAGACCCAAAAAGAAAATTGAAATGGGGAAGAAGGAACATGTTTGCAAAAAAAAGATGGGCCACAGTCAAAGAAGAGGATAGAGATTTGGGAAGAGCAGCAACTAGGGATATTAATGAACCGAGCCGAAGGGAATACTAGGTTTTTTTAATTCGGATTTATTTAGCTAAATGAACTATTCGGCTCGGTTTGTTTAACTAAACGAGCTTTAAAATCGGTCCGAGTTCGACTTGATAACCCTATAAATGTTTAAACGAACCAAATAGTTCGCAAACATTTTGACTCGTTTAACTAAACGAACCCAAATAGATGTTTGAATTTGGTTCGTTTAAGTAAAATTAACGAACGAACTCGAACCAAATACGAATCAAACTCGAACAGTTCAAGAACTGTTATGTTCGCTTAATACCCCTAGCCGCAACGATGTGTTTTCAAAACGCATTCATAGTTTCCTTTTTTTCTTTTTGACTAGCCCTAAATTTTTGGTCTACAATCTTTGATAATCTGACGTAATATTTTTTTTTCTAAAGAATTTGCGTGCATATCCACAATGTACGTCTGCCCCTGCTATCCACAGTGTAGATTAGGTAAAATATTGTGTATGTTTTGATAAGAAGTTTGTCTTTATTGCATATATATGGTCGAATATTGTGTCTATTTTGATAGACATAAAATTATATCTTGTAACGAAATGATTACTATGTTTTACAAAATATTCAAATCTAAGTTTACTATAAGTTGATCCAACCTTCTGGGAAATGTTCACAAAAAATCAAATGTCATGCTGTTGACATGTGTGTGTAAAACCATTCTTCTATCAAAATCCATCCGACGAAATGTTAGGTAAGATTCTTGGAGGAAGTGAAGCAAGAAGAAAAATGGAGTGTTCTTACTTTTAGGTGCTATACGTTGAAGAAGTTCTTGTAAGTTGAAATAGCAATTCTTATACTTTGTGTATTTGTAAGATCTCAAGCGGTTATCATTACTTCAAAAGCAATTATTTTTAGTAAATACATAACTTTTATCCTTTATAGCAGTCAACGTCGCCTTTAAAATAATTCCACAAGAGTAGGCAAGATGTTGCCATACTAACGATCTTTCCCATCACCTACCAGCCTTTCAACTTCACAAGATGCCTTCCAAGTATTTAAATCCGTAGCCTGTTTTAATACTATTTGTACAATATCAAGTGCTTATTGCTACACCTACCCGCCTTTCAGCTTCACAACACGCCTACCAAGTATTCAAATCTGTAGCCTGTTTTAATATTATTTGTAGGATATCAAGCGCTTATTGCTACACCAAAAGAAATTGTTGTTAGATAAAAGTGATGTTCTGATGATCTAAGACAAGTAGAAATAGTACAAGAATGAAAAGATGTGAGTGTTAAGCTTGGTTGAGTCAACTTAAGTTCAATCAAAATGGGATATACTTTATATTAAATATATTGTCCATAACGAACTAAGGTAAAGGCACGATATACGTTTGTTATTTTCTACCAACTTAAATAAATGCACAAGACGTTGGTGCGAATACTGGACATTTCCCTATAAAGACAACAAGCTCTAGGCGAATAAAGCATTTTTGAGTTAGTGGAGGCCTACGAACTCATTTGGAGATTCAAAAGTATGGTAGTGAAGTAGAATCATGAATAATCGAATCAGTTTAATTCCTCATATAATCGTTGTTTCTTATCTTCTTCTTTGTGGTTGATTGGCTTGGAATTCTTGGTAGTTTGAGCAAAAACTTGAAAGAAGTTGAAAATTGCCAAAATATTCTCTTTGCCTCCTTCTATGGTATTTGTATTGGACATACCAATGTTGAACCTTGCTGAGTTTATTTATAGAATTTGTTAAAAATGTATTTTGAAAACGAAGTTATAGTAAAGTAGAATCAAATAGATTCAAATCACTATCTATTTGTTTTCATTTTCTAGTTCTTATCACCATGTTAGCTTCCTAAAACTCTCTTTTTATTGGTAGTTTAGCCAAAACTTGAAGAACATCAAGAAATTGACAAAACACTCAGATTCACCTCTTTTTTAAAATGCTTATTTAGGACGTAATGTGTCATATTATGTTATGTCATGTCAAACTATGTTAAATTTCATATTAGACCAAGTTAAACTATGTGGTGTAAGGATAGATCATATTCACAGCAGATTGTTTACCTATTGAGGAAATGATTATGTTCAAGTTATGCATGACTACATGGTTTTCAAAGAGAAAATGTGTCAATATTGTATGAGAAAATCTCATTGGTACTTTCCCTCGTGTACTTCTGAGTAAATACATATGTTTTGTGCTTTTAAAAATGATTATTTTTTTAGTCAATGAGTTGAAAGCTTACTGCTTTACATATTATTAATCTTATATGAATGTACAGGAATATGACCCAATTACAAGGTTTATGGCATGTTTCATATATTTTGTGTCATGTAATGCTGGTACAAGATGACAACACATTAGCCAGGTATTTCGGGAGTTGATGCACAATTTATAATAAAAAGAAGTTATAAGGATGACGATTATGCGTTTGTATTGAGATTGTGTAAGAAATATTTTGACAGTCAGAATTTGTCTTCTTTCTATTCATCTGCAAATCAAAGATAACTCCTAAATTGTAGCTAATTTATATAATTACAAAGTTCATCTATATCTTTACAATCATTATACAAGGAAAGATAATCACATAAGTCTACAACATATCCTTTAACAAATCATCGTCAAATCCGCATATCTGCTCAGCTCAGTCCTTCAGCTCATCTAAGACTATGTCAGCTCAGACCAGTTCTGGCCAACTCAAACCAGCCTTGGTCAGCTAAGCTTAACACCCTCTCTTAAGTTGGCGCGTGTAGGTCGACCGCGTCCAACTTGGAAATGAGAAAGCGGAAATCACGAGAATTAAGTGCCTTAGTTAAAATATTAGCAGGCTGATGAGAAGTCGAGACATGATTAAGACGAATATAGCCTTTAAGAATGGCATCATGAATAAAATGACAATCGACTTCGATATGTTTAGTTCGTTTATAAGAAACCGGGTTATGAGCCAAATGCAAAGTGGATTGACTAATTCGTCTAGAGGTCGACTAAACCATTATGAGGTGAAGAAACGAAGTAGACCAAGAAGCCATTTTGCCTCACAAGTAGTATAGGCTATTGCAAAATATTCAGCTTCAACAGAAGAACGAGAAACAGTGGGTTGTTTCTTGGTCTTCTACGAAATGGGTGCATCACCAAGAGTGATAAAATAGGCGGTGAGAGATTCACGAGTAAAAGGCCAGTCAACCCAATCCGCATCACAACAAGCAGTCAAACGAAGATTACTAGCGAGGGAAAGAAAAGCCCTTGGCCCGGGCTGCCCTTGAGATAGCGAACAACGCGAAGGGCCACATACCAATGATCATGGCGGGGGGGCTGCATGAACTGAGCAAGAGTATGGACAACGTCTGAAAGTTCAGGCAGGGCTACAGAAAGATGGACCGAGCGACCAACTAGGCGACGATGCTGCATGGGATCAACTAAAAGAGGAATCTTGGATTGAGCCAAGTGATGGTGTTAGTCCAAAGGAGTGTCTGCTGGCTTGGAGGCGAGCAAACCACAATCCGAGATAATGTCAAGTGTATCATTGCGTTGAGAAACAAAAAGGTCGGTATGATTACGAGCAACTTCGAGCCCAAAAAAATATTTAAGTGGACCGAGATCTTTCATGTAAAATTGGCGGCTGAGATAGTTCTTGAGTACGTCCAAAGCTCGAGGATCATTTTCCACTAAAAGGAGGTCATCGACATAGATCAGAATATATACTTGAATATCATTCTTAAGATAGCGAAATAACGAATAATCAAAATAAGATTGAACAAACCCATAATTGTGAAGGGCGCTTGAGAACTTAGCAAACCAATATCGAGGAGCTTGTTTGGGACCATATAAAGATTTGCGAAGCCGACAAACTATAATAGAAGAAGACCAATGGAATACAGTAGGTAACTTCATATAGACTTCTTCAGCAACGTCTCCATGAAGAAAAGCATTTCGGACGTCCATTTGACACATAGAGAAATTACATGATGCAGCAAGAGCGAAGAACACAAACCGTAACCATCTTTGCAGTGGGGGCAAACGTCGCAGTATAATCGATACCTTCAATTTAACGATTTCTATGTACCAGGAGGTGGGCTTTATAGCATTCAACATTGCTGTCGGAGTGATGTTTAATCTTGTAAACCCATTTGCAACCAATGGCATGTTTGTCGGGTGGTAACTCTAAAGCACGAATCTCCTCCTACATGGCGGCATGCCATCGAGGGTCCTTGACCGCTTGAGAATAAGATTTTTGCACTGCACTCAACATAATAGTTGCAAGGAAAGCCCGATGGGCTGTATAAAATCTATGAGTACTAAGATAATTACGGATAGTGTAGGGAGTACCTGAGGAAATAGAGGATGATGCATGCAGGGCGTAGTCGGCCAGTTTATTGGGTGGTTGCTTGATACGGTGCCTGCGACCGAGGGGCTGAGTCTGGGGTCATCGGTGATGAAATGTTGTTATCGATTGGTGGAGGAGTATCCGAAGTCTAAGGACTCAAGTCATTTTTGACATCTATGATAGGGTCATCTTCGGGGGAAGAAGTTGTAGGCAAGGGTTGTTGGGCTGAGAGATCAACAAAAGGCACGGTGGTTGAGGGAGAAGACGATGCATATGGAAGAGTAGTTTCTATAAAGGTGATGTTGCGTGAGGTGAACAAGACACGAGAGTCAAGGTCATATACATTCTAACCTTTGGTGGCAGCAGGATAACCCACAAAGATGAATCGACGACTGTGACTTTGAAACTCATCGCCATGACGTTGATCGTTATGCACATAGCAAAGGCTCCTAAAAACTCAAAGATCAGAGTAAGAGTGAGGCTGGCCAAAGAGTTCTTCATATGGTGTTTTACTGCCAAGGAGAGGAGAGGGAGTCTAGTTAATTAGAAAGGCCACAGTTAAGACACATTCTCCCCAAAAGAAGATAGGTAGACTTGCCTAAAACAGCAAGGCCCAAGCGACGTTTAGAATGTGACTGTGTTTGATCACTCGGCCATTTTGTTGTGGTGTATGCCGAATGGAGATTTGATGAAGTACACCAAGTTCCAAGAAAAATTGCCACAAAGGAA
Source organism: Eustoma russellianum (assembly GCA_036186865.1). Taxonomy (NCBI): domain Eukaryota; kingdom Viridiplantae; phylum Streptophyta; class Magnoliopsida; order Gentianales; family Gentianaceae; genus Eustoma; species Eustoma russellianum. The sequence goes on from AP025065.1 coordinate 3,202,124, forward strand.
GAAATTCAAAGCCATTATCGCTGCAAAAAGTTTTAGTCTGTCGATTAAATTGAGTGTAAATTATGGCGAAAAATTGTCGTACCACTGTTGGCACACGATATTTTGTTTTTAGCAAGTATACCCATACTGCAAGTGAATGATCATTCACAAATGTCATAAAGTACGAAGCACCAGAAGAGGCATTTTCCCGATAAGGTCCGTATAAGCCATAGTGAATCAAATCAAAACAACAATCTTCACTTTTATTGCTCAAATGAAGTAGCCTTTTTATTTGTTGGCCCGTAGGCATACATTGCATGTAACTTTCTAATGTCTAGTCAAAGGAGAAATTTTATTACAAATCATAATCAACACATTATTGAATGAATGGCCAATGCGGTTATGCCATAGAGCTGAGTCCAGCAAAGCCGAGAGTGTATGGGTCCGAAAGGTTGGCGGCGACCGCAGCACGTATAGCCGATCAGTCTTCTTACCCACTCGAATCCGAGTCCTGGTATTCTGGTCCTGTATCACGCAACCATCATTAGTAAACACATCTATTTAATCACCTGTGCTACAATAATTGAGAGACTGATAATGGATTGCATGTCAAGTATGGCACAAAAAGCACTTTATCAAGAACAAATATATCACTAAGATGAATCGCCCCTTGCTTCAAGGACAACGTGTCGGTCTCATTATGAAGCTAAACGTTACAGGGTATGGTAGAAATGCAGTTATGCAAAAGATGTAAATCGTTCGTCATTTGATAAGTAGTGCCGGAATCAACAATCCAAGAAGAGTCAGAGTGCTTACCACTTAGACGTTCATTCTTACGAGCTTTAAGGACTTGGAGTACCACGGTGAGATCATCCGCTGACAAGTCAGTAAAAGCTCCAGTCACAGCCTCGACCGAGACTGCAGATGGCTTGGCGGTCGTCATGTGAGCAGAGGCAACTGCCTGCTTAGACCAAGAAGCACCTCCAAGTGTCACTCTTTGGGACAAAGAGGTCCCTTAGGGCGATCACCACACCAATCTAGATAAATGTTTATTTGAAAACAACCACTTATCTCACGCCCTTTGCGATAGCAATGCGAGCACACTGCATCGGCTTTAAGGGTCCGACGCTCCCCCTCGATCCCGTCTGTCTCCGGCTGGTTTGGTCCTCAATGCCATGGCAAAGCCGGATGGTTCGCGTTGCTCCTCCATCAATGCCGCTTTACCTAGACTTTCTTCTTGCACCACCATGTGATAAGTGCGATTCAAAGTTAGAAAATGATCTTGGTTGAGAATAAATGAATGCACCACCTGGTAGGAGTCATCTAAAACCCATCAGAAATTGATGCGTCTGGTCGGCCTCCTTGCGTCGGGCAAGGACCTTGCGGAAATTGCATGTGCACGGATTACACGAGCACATCGAAAGGTTCATAGTCCTTCAAGTCGTACCATAGCTTCTTCAATTTGCCATAGTAAACCATAATAGGACTGCCGCCTTCTGTACAATTTTCAAGAACTTTCTTCAATTGTTAAACGCGGGGTGCGTTCATTACAGAAAAGCGCTGTTTGATTTCATCACACAATTCCTTAGCCTCCTCCGCATAAGAAATTATGGATCGTAAACTTAGTTCTATCGTGTTCAGAATCCAAGCATCGATCATAGAGTTGACTGGCTTCTGGTCTGCTGCATCGAGTAAGTCACGGTCAGGTTGCTGAACGGAGTCATTCAGAATGCCATACATTTTTCGGACAAGGAGCGATCCTTTGACCGCCCGAGCCCATTCCTCATAATTGGTCTCCGGAATGAAGATCATATTGTGATACAATTTTCTCGGTTTGTGAAGTTCTTGTTGACATGGCTCTAGTCGGCCGAGTGGATGATATGAGTGGCGAAAAGGAGCAAAGAAAGAAAGTGGAAGATTGTGGCTCTGATACCATGTAAGAAATATTTTGACAATCGGAATCTGTCTTCCATCTATTCATCACTATAATTTATAATGGTACAAATTGTGGATAACGCCTAAATTGTAGCTAATCTATCTAATTATAAAGTATATCCATATTTTTACAAATCATTATACAAGGAATGGTAATCATATAAGTCTAAGACATATCCTTTAACAAATCATCGTCAAATCTGCATATGTGCTCAGCTCAGACCAAGTCAGCTCAGACCAGTCCTGGCCAACTCTAACCAGCCTTGGTCAGCTCAGCTGATCAGCTCAGGTTAACAGATTGAAGTACGTGTCAAAATGTGTTTGAGTTTGTTAAGCTTAGTTATTCCACATTTATTAAATATAGTTAAGAGGCTTTGTAGCCCTTTAGCATAAAGTTTTTGAGTCATGACCGACCAGGATAACTCAGAGTTGGAGAATGCGTCATGAAACCTAGAATCCAAAATGATAAGCTTAAATATACGAATAAATATGGTTTTGTTGAATAATTATGGCCCAACACATAGGGTTTGTTGGGATTAACTCGAGATACGTGTGATATGCAGCACGTTGATAAGGTTTATACGAATTAATCATAAGGTGGACATTATGTATGATAATATTATATGTCACATATGTCACGTAATAATATTAATTGTTACGTAAAACATCCACACGTTAAGTGATCATCGGGTATATTCGTGGATATATAGTGTGGTCTAAATGGAAACCTCGAATATTTAGACAGTCATATGGTCAGAGACCGCGATGGATGGGCTCAAAGTGCAACGACCATAAAGTTACGACATCTGGTCCCTGAGTGGCGACAACCCACGTGTGGCTAGTAGATAATTGTTGGTACAATAATTAAATATTAAATAATATTTAATAATATTTATTATTAAATATTAGATAATATTTGATAATGGATAGAGATAACTTGAATATAGCATCAAGTATATACCAGATATCTGAGATAAAGAAATCTCTATCCATAAAGGAATATGCCCACCAGGATTCCTATTGGATAATGGATAAAGATAACTTGAATATGGCATCAAGTATATTCCAGGCATCTGGGATAAAAGAAACTTTATCCATTAAGGAATATGCCAATTAGGATTCCCATATTCTCCCTCTATGTAAAGGAGGAGGCCTTCACCTCCTCATATCATCATACAACAATCAAGAATTCGGCCATAGAGAGGAAAACGAGGTAGGGTGTGCCAACCTTGTTTTATAAAGCCCACACTGCCTAGCCTCTCCATCGGGTAAAGCAGTGAATTGTTGGTTCCGTTCAAGGGGTATATCAGCAATTGGTAGGAGGTCGTGAATCCTTGGATCATGCCAAATTCATCATCAGCCGGAGCAGTTGCAACGTACGTGTCCAGATTAACAACAGCAATGGAGCAAGGTATATTTTCCGCATTTTGTTACTTTGTCCATTGATTCGATTAAACGGTCCTATTCAGGGGTTTATTAAATTAAATCGAACAAGTGGTATCAGAGCATACCTAATCGAATCATTATGTTAATCTGTTCATGCCGAAAAATGGGAATTTTTCCGGTCAAGAACTTTTTTTCGAAACAAGTTTTTGTAAAAAAAAGTTTCTGCTTTTCATTTGTATATATTTAAACACCCTCAGATTTCAAACTAAAACTGATTCTGGCGTGGTGGCCAGCGCCTTCGCTAGCAACTGGAAGGTCCCTTTATCGATCCATGCTGCTAAAATTTCGGAAGCCTATTTTGAAATTCTGGAGTTTTCTGGTTTTAATATAAAATTAATACTGCCCCTCAATTTAAACAAAAGGCTTGCTATCCTATTAGTCAGCATTATGGACAGTAAGGAATAAGTCATGGGATCGAGAACTTCTCCAGCGCAGTTCTGGAATTTTATTTTCACGCGGGTCACAGTTTCAGGTTGGTCCTCGGATCCGGTTGACCCGGTTCGGCCTGCAGAAAATTGGGCTTCGGGCCACTACAGTTTTTTTTAAAAAAAAGAAAAATTCAGATAGGTTTTCAGATTCGGCCCTAATCCAGTTCAGTAAAAGGGCTTCGGCCCAATTTCAGTTTTCAAATAAAAAACGAATCCGGTTTTAATTTGAGCGGGCGGGTACTGACCCGACCCACCCCAGCCCCTTTCAGTTTTGTTATTTGTTTGTATATTATTATTATTTTGGATAAAAATAAATAATAATAATAATTATTATTATTATTTAAAGTGTCAATTAAGGAAGATAGTAATAATAATAAATTAATATTATTATTATTATTTTAAAGTTTCTTTCCAAAGAAAATAATAATAATGATGATAATAATTTAATTATTATTGTTATTATTATTAAAGGAAAA
>AP025065.1:3206761-3328365 GCA_036186865.1 Eustoma russellianum
CACACTCAATGTGACTCATCATAAGGTTATGTCACTTGTTAAATTGATTGATAAAGATATTGTTTTCTTATACCGTAAGGAGAACTGAGCTTGGTTCAAAGTAGTTCTTATTTGAGCCGTAAAGGGAATCAAGCTAGTTCAAATTGGTTTAAGTAAAACAAACGGATGTTGGTGTTAAGTATGCACGGTACGTGCAAAAGGGCCAGACAGTAAACTGCGGATCATGTAGAACCATAAAGTTACGCGACATAGTAAATGTAGGTCTTTAATATGATCCCCCTAAAGTGCGGCAATCATATCATCGCCACTATATTTGTTATGATCGTGAAGGGCATGTATATGTTGGAGGCAATCATTGACCGGCCCAAAGGAAGGTGTGATTGTCAAAAACACATATGAGCATGGTAGTGGACCCAAATAGGGCCGGCGGCGACGCTTTAAATGCATAGGTTAACTCATCGGCCCAAAAGAAGGTGGTTATGTGGCGCCCAGCTCCCGAGCCCTAGCACCGGAAACAGTGCACCCGCCGTATCTCACTAAGGAGAATACAAGGCGTCACATTAATCTCTTACGTGTCAGAAATGACGTAGAAATTTTTCTCGCGGAAACGTAAATCATAACTTAAATTAAACTCCAATAATCGTCATTACATTACTGAATAAAACTCTGATAATAAAAGTACTAAGAAGTCTGTGAACATCCCCAAAAGATAACTACGAAAAATCTGATGCAGAGTTCCCCTCGTATCTTAGCTGCAGCTATCAACCAGCCCACTCAGCTATGTCCGTCCCGTCCTCAACAAAGATGTGCTCGTAGTCCTCATCTGGCTCACCTGGGAATTAGGGGTGAGTGATAGAAATCACCCCGTAGATGCCCAACTCAAACCAATACAAAACGTGCATACCGAAATGATACAACCACATATCACATAAATATAAGATAAAACCACATAGCACATAAATATAAGATAACATGCATAAGATAAAGTAAATGCGGTAAGTAAAGCACTCCACATAAAATACGCAAGTACGTGATGCATGCTCAATCAATGTGTCACACGCAACAAGAATCATGTCATGCAATATGCCCTTGGACCTATATGCAATGCATGATCCCGGGATTGACTGGATGTCTGTAGCCTGTACACTACAATCCACCCTTACGGATGCCCGTGACCCGTACACCACAATCCACCCCAACCGATGCCCGTGATCCGTACACTACGATCCACCATAACCGATGCTCATGGCCCGTACACCATGATCCACCATAACCAAGTACCCATGGCCCGTACACCATGATCCATCATAACCGAGTACGCTTGGCCCGTACACCATGATCCACTCCACTCGAGCGTCTGAGACCCGTACATCTCAGCCCATTCTAAATGCAAATGCACGTGCCATAAATGCAGCAACAAAATCGCCTGCAGCGCGTACGCCCATCTTCACCAACTCCGGCACTCAACAACAAAGTCGCCTGGGGCCCGTACGCCCATCCTCACCATCTCCGGCACTCAATATTTGGTTTCATAAATTTTACGAATATTGGAAAGTTGTTATTTAGCATCCCCTTATATTTCCTTAGCTTGTATTAATTTACTAGAATTTTCTACTAATTTTCCCTATGTTTCCATTACTTAATTCTATTTACTATTATTAATTGTTAATTATTTAAATTTAACAAACTTCAGAAATTAAGTGAAAATAATTTAATTTTACCCTTTTACATTTTCTTGAATTTATTTAAATTTATTGGTATTTAATTATATTTTCCTGGCCTGATCGCCAGACCCGATACATTTTTTTTGAGAGGTTAATGGGCTGCCTTCGGTCCGACCCGCTGACCAGTCGACCCGGTCCGTCGGCTGACCTATTCTCCGTCTTACTCTAATTATTTATTTATTTGTTTAATGGTTGCTCCATCAGTGACAACCCGCGCTGTGATTCGTTTTTTTGGTCCCAACCCTCATTTTCTCCTATTTCCAGTCTATAAGAACCTATTCTAAGGACAAAACACAACTTTTTAAAGGCTCCTAATGTAAAAGTTCCCCTTTTTTCCCCAATTTTTTAAGGGTATTTTGTTTTCGATTCAATCATACCACCAAATTCACACACATACACGCACATAGCATCCACAAACATATATCTCATGCTTTCCAACATATACAAAATTAACAACTTAAACAAATAAAAACAACGAAAAAAATTTACAATGTAACAAATAAAAACAACGAAACAAAATTTACAACTTAAACAAATAAAAACAACGAAATACATTAGTATACCATCAAAGCATGCATGAATCATACCCATTTGAGGGGGGAAGAGGCACCTACCTTTTTGACGAATTAACTTCCTACGCAGAATCTTTTCTTCCCAACCCCACTGACCTCTATGCTTGGTGTTGGGCAAGTCCTTCCTTTCTTCCTAAAGGCCTCGGATGGTTGCTTTGGAAAAGGATAAAAAAAAACTTTAACTTCCACACTTAATCTAGGAAGTTGACAGGTACAACTTTTAACCACCTTTTCATTTACCGTCATACTTATTCATTTACCATTTTATTTCCGTTTCAATTTCTATTTTACCTCCTACGTATAAGTATACCCACGTATAATACCTATATTCATATATACTATAAAATTCGCCAACAATATGAAATCGCCGGCTGTCCACGTACCATTCAACGATTGAAATTTCATTATATATGCATATATAAACCATCGCACACAAATGAAAATAGACGTGTATATATATATATATATATATATATATATATAATATATATATATATATATATATATATTCATATAAGGATGCTGCACTTTATATATTTCCAAATTATTTATATATAAAAAAAATGTACGGATGGTCCAAATTTCCACTTGCAATTTTTTTGTTAACTTTCCAAGAGCACTAAAATTTTCTAATTTCATATATTGATGAAATATAAACTAATTGCTTCAAAAATATTTGTGTGACCGAAGCCTTTTTTTCCTTCCGTGAGACCAGCAACCACCACCAAAAAGATGGCTTATACATAAACATACATATACCACTGGCGGCATGCATAACTTTATACATATATGTATTTCACTTTATACAAACATGTATATACATCTATCTATGCATTCACAATTACGAATGCATGATCTGACTTAATACGAAAATAGCATAATAACTTTGTAAAAGCATAACAAATATAGCAAGGATACTTACCTCGTGTAACGATTATGCGCATTATACGGAGAACCAGGATGAAATTGGATTAAAAATCACTTGTTCTTGGCCCTTGAAGGTTTCGGCTGGGGCTGTGGTTGTTTTTTTTTTCTGAAAATAAAGCTGCTGGAATCTAGAGAAATATTAGGGTGGCTTATATTATATACAAGGCATTGCTCTTTTTTTTTCATGGCCGCTGGCATGAATACTGTGGAAGGGCAGCCTCCATGCTGCCGTGATATTGATGTGGGAAACAAAAGGCAGCAAGGATGCTAACCTACTCGGGCTGCCGAGATTTTGGTTAAAAAGGGAGGGTTTGGTTATCTTATAGAATGAAGTTAGTTTAAGAGATATAATCCTAGTGTCGTTAGGAGTTTAACTATTAGTTAAATTTTATCCTATCACCTTTTCTTAGTCTACTTAGGATACTAGGTTCTAGGCTTTTCTTTTATTTATATTTTCTTTTTCTTTGCATCCTGTGACACGGAGTATAACAGACTTCTCCCCTTACAATAAGTTTCATCCTCGAAACTTCTGTATGTCGTAATCAACGACTTGGTATGGTTCTACTAAATCATTCCCTTAGATAGTGATCATACTAAATATCCATTGCGTATTCCGATACGTTACCCATTCAATTCTTATCATAGGCTAAAGCCTCAAAATAATTCCTTGTACCCAACAAAGTAGTTTCTAAGTCCATTATTCTCACATATTTAAGATCATAACCTATCTTCTTAAAGCTGTAAGATCAAACTTAGGGGTATTGTCACAAATGATTCATTTCTTAGTTACATGACCATCTGAAATATCCATTGAGTCTTTCAATGTGGAACCAAGTCCTCGAATTCAATTCTTATATACTTACGAGCTAGCTCTATAGTAATGTCCTTACCTTTCTCAATTATATAATCAACAACCTATTACACGAAGTATATGTCTGGACATATTTTTCTTCAATTCAAAAGAAAAGTAGCTTACATAGCTATAATTTGGAATATGGCTTTAACTATTTAAAATAATATGCCTTCTAATTTTTTTGTAAACACAAAAGCCAAAGTATCATATATTTGTTTTCATATTAGGGTGTCTCAAATGACTATTATAAAACAATGATGTAACTGGCTCACAAAAGTATTACGGTTAAAACCACTTCAAAACAATTGAGACACAACAATTGTAAAAATTCTCTCTCTCTCTTTTTTTTTTAAAAAAACGACTTTGAGTGCGGTTTCTATCTTTTGTTTCCTAACAAAATACATATTTCAAAGCTAAGTCTTGTTTCGCAAAATACAACAGATTGAAAATTCAGCAATTATAAAGTTTTATATAACAATTTGAATAAGGTACCGTTCTATTTCAAAAATAAGTACATATATTTTGAAACTTTTCCGCTTCTCAAAATTAAATAAGTTCATCACAAGAAGATAAATTAATTTCAAAAACATTTAGAGGGTAAAATGCTTGCAATATTGATAATGGTCAAATAAAGTTATTTAGCAAAGTAAATATAGCTAAACAAGAGTTTTAGAAATATAAGAGATATACAAGTATATTGTTCTTCGAAAACATCAATATTTTAAAATATATCAGTTTTGTCAGAGGTAGTCAAAATTCTATTAAGTGGCTATACGAATGCGGAAAAGAATATGGCCTTGTAAAATAATTGACTATATAGAAAAGTGAAATTAGTTGAAATATTTAGCAGCAAAAATTTTGAAATACCTTTAAAATATAAAATATATCATGATGTACATGCTGTTTAACTACTTGAAAATAATAGTCTAATTCTTCGTATAATTTTTTTTTCTAAGTCACCCTTAATGTCAATGAAAAATCCAGCTTTGTACGGTTGCTTATAATCTCTCACTTAAGTTATCCAATCCTAATATGACACACTAAATATTAATCAACCTAGGGTATTCTAATTCACCATGCTTCCGCGCGCCACACTGATCCACTGTACTTTTTTTTCACTTGGTTATTTTAACCGCTAATTTTTAATTTAGTTTGATCTCACAAAAAAACAACCACTACTTGTTCATGCTTACTCTATCCCCGATTCAAGCCTACTCAATGCATCATTACTTACTTGTTCCTATGAATCGACACCTAACTCAATTTGAAATAATTTGTCACTCCATTGTACTCATTTTAGTAATTGTTCGCTTATCACTATCAATCAATATCTCTAATAGCGCTAATATCTTTGGCTTATTTGATACTCTAAAATTCAACATCTTAATCATAACTACAAACCCCTTTGTACGATATTCTTTGCTGACTCTTTTGATCATAACGATAATAAATCTTTACTTAGTTTCCATCCTTATGCCAATAAATCATTTCTTAGTACCTACCATTCCACTTAGACCTAGTCATATTCTGACACTACTGCCAAGGCAGAGGTGTGAACCCGCTTCATTTATCATAATGGTACCGGGTTTGTAGGGGTCAGATCTAAGAAATTATCCAAATAGTTATAATCAACACCTAGGTAAGGCGAATAATTCAGAGTCGTATGGAGTGCCCTAGGTATACGTGGGCATATCTCTTATCCGATCATCAATTATGCCTATATTTCTAAAATCGATACTATGACTAAGATGAGTACTTATGTTCAAATTATCACCTAATGTTCAGATCACCACTTAATTCCTAGAGCCGATATTTAGTATTGTCATTCCTTAAGTCTAAAAGTCGTAACTTACGGGCAAGGTCATCACTTAACCTCAAAGGTCACATCTTATTTCCATTAATATGCTAATATAATCGTTGCTTACGACTAAAAATCGGTACTTATGCCTAAGATCACTCTTAATCAAAATCGTCCCTTATGTCTAAGATCATGACTCAGGGGTAAGATCGTAACTTCATTTATGCGATCATAGCCTAATCCTATGCTTTCGCGTGGATCTAGAGTCTTGCTCTGAAGATCGCACTGTCGAACACGTAGTACTGCTTAAACTCATTTCGAAATTAGATCCAAGTGATTTGCGGTGTCAGTTGTGCTGCGCCATCACTGCTCCGCATCTCCTTGTTGAAAAATCTCAGGTCTGAGTGATGTGGTGGTGGAGGCGATGCATGCCAGTTCAGCAGTTGGTGCTACAGTGCTAAGGTGCTAGTCATGGTGATTATGACATCTTCAAGTGCTTAGGGATGATCCCCTGATTCTGGTGGTTCTCACCATCATTTCCAGCTGGCTCATGTCGTGGAGGCATTTCTGTATTCCAGTTCATGAAAAGAAATCAGATTAGTCAAAAGCGAGTTAAGAGGGTTGGACCTGGGGTAAAATGACAATTAGACAGGAAAAGCTCACCATCGGCACACACCTCCCATAACCCGATCCTAGCCTAAGTCCTAAAATCATCTCTTAAGTCTTCTTTGTTTATTAGGGGTAAAATCGAAATTTTATATAGAATCGTAACCTATGTCTAGTTGATCTAATTAATCCTGCGTTTCGTAGGCGGATCTGAAGCATTGTCTCTGATACCACCTGTAGCGCCCCGCTCCCGAGCCCTAGCATCGGAAACAGTGCACCCACCGTATCTCACTAAGGAGAATACAAGGCGTCACATTAATCTCTTACGTGTCAGAAATGACGTAGAAATTTTTCTCGCGGAAACGTAAATCATAACTTAAATTAAACTCCAATAATTGTCATTACATTACTGAATAAAACTATGATAATAAAAGTACTAAGAAGTCTGTGAAAATCTCCAAAATATAACTACAAAAAATCTGCTGCAGAGTTCCCCTCGTATCCTAGCTGCAGCTATCAACCAGCCCACTCAGCTATGTCCGTCCTGTCTCAACAAAGATGTGCTCGTAGTCCTCATCCGGATCAACTGGGAAGTAGGGATGAGTGACAGAAATCACCCGTAGATGCCCGCCTCAAACCAATACAAAACGTGCATACCAAAATGATACAACCACATAGCACATAAATATAAGATAAAAACCACATAGCACATAAATATAAGATAACATGCATAAGATAAAGTAAATGCGGTAAGTAAGAACTCCACATAAAATACGCAAGTACGTGATGCATGCTCAATCAACGTGTCACACGCAACAAGAATCATATCATGCAATATGCCCTTGGACCTATATGCAATGCATGATCTCGGAATTGACTGGATGTCTGTAGCCCGTACACTACAATCCACCCTTACGGATGCCCGTGGCCCGTACACCACGATCCACCCCAACCGATGCCCGTGGCCCGTACACCACGGTCCACCATAACCGATGCTCATGGCACGTACACCATGATCCACCATAACCGAGTATCCATGGACCGTACACCATGATCCATCATAACCGAGTACGCATGGCCCGTACACCATGATCACTCCACTCGAGCGTCTGAGACCCGTACATCTCAGCCCACACCAAATGCAAATGCACGTGCCATGAATGCAGCAACAAAATCGCCTGGGGCCCGTACGCCCATCCTCACCAACTCCGGCACTCAACAACAAAGTCGCCTGGGGCCCGTACGCCAATCCTCACCATCTCCGCACTCAATATTTGGTTTCATAAATTTTACGAATATTGGAAAGTTGTTATTTAGCATCAGGGCCAATCCTCACCATCTCCGGCACTCAATATTTGGTTTCATAAATTTACGAATATTGGAAAGTTGTTATTTAGCATCACCTTATTTTTCTTTAGCTTGTATTAATTTACTAGAATTTTCTACAAATTTCCCCTATGTTTCCATTACTTAATTCTATTTACTATTATTAATTGTTAATTACTTAAATTTACCAAACTTCAGAAATTAAGTGAAAATAATTTAATTTTAGCCTTTTATATTTTCTTGAATTTATTTGAATTTATTGTATTTAATTATATTTTCCTGGCCTGATCGCCAGACCCGATACATTTTTTTTGAGAGGTTAATGGGCTGCCTTCGGTCCGACCCGCTGGCCAGTCGACCTGGTCCGTAGGCTGGCCTATTCTCCGTCTTACTTTAATTATTTATTTATTTGTTTAATGGCTGCTCCACCAGTGACAACCCGCGCTGTGATTCGTTTTTCGATCTCAACCCCCATTTTCTCCTATTTCCAGTCTATAAGAACCTATTCTAAGAACAAAACAAACAAACTTTTTAAAGGCTCCTAATGTAACAGTTCCCCTTTTTTCCCCAATTCTTTAAGGGTATTTTGTTTTCGATTCAATCATACCACCAAATTCATACACATACATGCACATAGCATCCACAAATAATATATCTCATGCTTTCCAACATATACAAATTAACAACTTAAACAAATAAAAACAACGAAACAAAATTTACAACGTAAACAAATAAATCAACGAAACAAAATTTACAACTTAAACAATAAAAACAACGAAACACATTAGTATACCATCAAAGCAGCATGAATATTACCCGTTTGATGGTGGGAAGGGGCCACCTACCTTTTTGACGAATTAACTTCCTACGCAGAATCTTTTCTTCCCAACCCCACTGACCTCTAATGCTTGGTGTTGGACAAGTCCTTCCTTTCTTCCTAAAGGCCTTGGATGGTTGCTTTGGAAAAGGATAAAAAAAACTTTAACTTCCACACTTAATACAGGAACTTGACAGGTACAAACCACCACAAAAAAAAGAGATATAGCGACAGAAAAAAAATCGCCGCAATTTCGTTGCTAAATGCATATAGCGACGAAATTGCGACGAAATCTGTAGGTCGTTATACGGCTTGTCGCAAAGTAATTTTCGTCAGTGAAGCGTCGCTATATAGCGACGAGAAAAGGCTCGTCGGCGTTCCGTCGCACAATTGAGACGAAACTCAGTCAGGTCTACGACCTGTTATTTCCGTCGTCGTTTCGTCGGTGTTATCTTTGTGTCGTCGCTATTTTAAATTTTTGATTTTTTTTATTTCCGGTCTGCGACATATCTGTTCGTCGCAGATTTTCGTCGGTATATCTTTTGTCTTCGCTATTTAAAATTTTTGATTTTTTTTATTTCAGGTCTGCGACATTTTTGTCTGTCGCTGTTTCGCTCGCAGATTTTTTTTTTCATCGCAGGTTCGTCGCTATCATTTAAATTAATATTAAATAGTAATGTAATATTAAATATTAAATATTAAATATTTATAATGTATTAATAATATCAATATATTATTAATTACAATAGTTTTTTATTATATTTAATTTTATAATATATTTTATTTTGTATATGAAAATCATTTGTACGAATATTATACAGGAAATACGGTATTTGCGTTTGAAGTTCGTATAATTAAACAACACAAAGAAATAGAATCCGTATAAATGTCAGATAAACAAACTAAGAAAAAACAAATGATTATCGTAGTCTACTTACACTGATGTCGCGGGCCTTCACCGTTGATCCAGTCTTCCGTCCCGTCGGAGGCTTTTTTCCGATGCGTCTGGTTGAAGAGATCGTAGGAGGCTGGCCACTCCCCCGTCTCCTCGTGCTGAAAGAAGAAATAAAATATGTTAGTGAAATCCAGAATTTTAAAAATTTCGGCATGACCGATTCGTTTATCGAGGTATCCCGGCCTTAAAGGCCTCTCCCAAGTAAAATCAAAAATAAAAAGAAAAAGGCAAATGAACACATATACTACTTAAATTAACCATATACGAATACCAAAAAACAACAGCGCAACATAAGAAATCAATGAATATAAATAATCCACTTAAGTCAATGAATCAAAATAATCCACTTAAGTCAATGAATCTAAATAATCCAATGAAATCAATGAATCTAAATAATCCAATATTAAAATACTTACCATAGAACGCATCGTAGGGTGGCGTGGGAAACCGAACCACCTGAGTGTGTGTGGCACGGTACTTGGCCCTGTAGATTGCCGCTGCGCGGTGTCGCCGCGTTCCGGGCATGCGGGCTTGGGTAGCAGGGTCCGTCCACCTTCTATCCACCCCGCCAGGTGGACTCGGATACGTAGGCAGGCCTGGCAGAAATGGGGTCACGCTCCCACTTGGGTCTTGTGCGAGTTGACGAAGTCCCTATAGCGTTGGCGGCCCTCTGCCGCCAGGCCTGCTCCACGTCGTGGGCGATGTCGCTGTCCAGCTGTACGCCTTCTGCAATTATTATACGGAGGAAAATAAAAATTTGGTTAGAAAGTAATGATCGATTACGCATCAAAAAGTGAAATTCATCAAATTTGAATGCGGAAACTCATCCCAGTAGAACCTACGTGCCTGCGGGGTGACACGAGACCAGGCATATCCAGCTGAGGGGTCCTGCCTCAGGTGGAAGGACCGAGTGATTGCAACCGGAAATCTGGCCCGAATCCGGTGCAAACCTGAAAGAGGTGAAGTTGTAGAAAAAATAACGCGTGAAATATATTTGAAACGTGTTAAAAAAAATAAATCAATACTCACGTATGGGTTATCATGTGACCAAGGGAGGGCACGACGCCCTGGTATAACACCCTCGTCCGATGACGCATCAGACACAGGATGAGTTGCTGAACCGGTTTGGTGTGGGTGCATCGTAGATCTGGGGGGTTGCGGACCTATCGGAAGACCCTAAAAGGTCCGCGTCCGCAGCCAGAGCGGCGGTCGACATCAAACCAAGCAGCTCATTTCTGAGAAAGGATACAGATTAACTCTCCTGAGGAGCCTGTGTTGTTGGTGGGTAGGTGGATCGAGTCGGTATGTAACCCTCACTAGCCATCAGATCTGCAAGGTTGAATAAAAGGCATATTCAACAAGTTTAGGGTTGGTTGGCCAGACAAATAAGATGTCTCCAAAAAATGACAAGTGTTTACATACATTTAATGCAAGATATTAATAATTATGAAAATTTGGCATGACCTATTCGTTATCGGATGTTTTCCGGCCTTAATGGCCTCTCCAAAGACAAATCCAAATGCCAACAACATGACATGATTAACCAAACTACATAATCAAACTTCATCATCAAATTATTACACTTCAAAGTGTACATCACCAACATACTTGCTTCATATGTCGTCAGGACATGGAAACCCAACCCCGCAACACCCAGACACCGCCGCCCACAGCCACCCCTGCGCCCACAGCCACCCCCGCCACAGCCACCCCTCCCCGAACAACCACCCCCGCCCACAGCCCACCACTCGCCACAGCCACCCAAACCCGCAACACCCAAGCCACCCCCGCCACAGCCACCACCGCCCACAGCACCCCAGCAACAAACCACCCCCGCCACAGCCCACCATCGCCACAGCCACCCAACCCCCGCAACACCAAGCCACCCGCCACAGCCCACATCGCCCAAGCCACCCCGCCACAGCCCACCACGCCAAGCCACCAACCCCGCAACACCAAGCCACCCCCGCCACAGCCCACCCCCGCCCACAGCCAACCCCTGCACAGCAACTGCCAAAACCACCCCCGCCCACAAGCACCACGCCCACAGCCACCCCCGACAAAACCCCCGCCACAGACCCCCCGCCAACAACCCCCGCCAACAGCCAACCCCTGCCCAAGCCAACCCCGCCAACAACACACCCCCGCCACTCCGCCCACAACCCACCACCACACCACAACAAACAATTCAATCTATAACTAATTAAAATCATTAAAAACGAAATAGGAAGAAAAACTAACCGGGGAAAGGAGGTCACCGGAGAACTTGACGGCAGCTGCGCAGAATTTCGCGGGGGGGGGGGGGGAGGGAGGGAGATTTCGCCGGGGTGGGGGGAGAATTCGCGGGGGAGGGAAATGGGGAAGAAGAAGGGGGATTTCAGTTTTAAGTACGAAATTTTGCGACGAAATAGCGACGGAGTTCGTCGCTGTTTATGTGTCGTCGCTATTCCTTGTGTCGTCGTTATTTCAAATTTGCGACGACACTTGTCGTCGGTAAATCGTCGGCGTTCTTCATTGAAAAAAAATAATACAAAATATAAAGTACTTACAGACACATATTATGTATATACATGTGTATAAGTACATCAATACATACACACTTTCACATAAAGAGGTACATAAAAATTTTGACTAACGTCAATCTTCATTGTCATCCGCATCCTCATACGCATCTTCATTTTCATCTTCTTTCATCATACATGCTCGTCGTCCTCTTCATCCTCGTATTCGTCTTCGCCTACATCTTCAATATTGTCAGCCGGTTGTATGTTGATGATGAATTTCGATGAAACCGCCGTTGGGGTCATTTAGAGGGAGATTGTGCAGTTCAACATGTGTCGTATCCACAACGCGCGGGTTTTCTTCTTGAAATGCGGCATCCATGCCATCTGAACCTGGCTGGATACTGACATCAAACTTGCTCGATTTCACTTTGCACACGGCTCGCCAGTCTTTTGAGCTCGCATTCATCCTCGTCGTCGGATACGATAGATAGTACACCTGGGACGCTTGACTAGCCAAAACGAATGGATCGTACTTTCTGTACCGTCGCCCTTGGTGTATGTCTACCAACTTATATCGGTCGTGAACCTTTGTGCCAGCGCGATAACCTTCCCGAGTTGGATCGTACCATTCGCATTTGAATAGCACCACCCGCTTTATAGGCAATGCGGGATATTCGAGCTCAATGATGTCAGTAAGGTAGCCGTAGAAGTCATCCTCGTCCGGGCTATTGTCATACCGCTTGACACACACTCCGCTGTTCTCCGACGATTTTCGGCTGGCATGGGAGACTGTGTGGAATCTATAACCGTTCACAAAACACATGTCGTAGCGCGTGACTCTGCTCAATGGACCCTCGGCTACTGGTGTCAGAATGTAACCGTACTCTTCGTCAGCCAGATGACCTTTGCTCTGTAAAACGACAAGTAAGTATACATCAGCGGGGCAATAAATGCGTATCACATGACGTACACGTAACCAGCAAATATGTAAACTTACATGCCACCTGAACCAATCAGCAAACTTGGCATCTAACTCATTGTTTATTGCATCGCTCGATATACCCGGTGAACGTTCTTGCAATAAATCAACGAACAAGCTGAAGAAAATTACGAATGAGTACCATGTATACCTTTGTAATATAATGGATATAGTAGCGCAAGGTATTTACAAATTAAAATTGGATATCGTTTATACCTCTGGAAACGGTCAACTTGACGGCAGTTGCGCAGAACATAAGAATGAGCAATCTTCAGATCGCTGTCCCCCAATATCATTTCCTTTCCCTGTCGTGAAACCTGATCGGATGTGTGAATATCGGGAGGACACCGGATCTGGAAATGCCGTCGTCGTTCTGGGGAACATCTCTGCACCTCGACAGGACATCTGGCTGGAAGTAATGAGACACGAAGGTCGAGGCTTCCTCGTCAGGTAGGCATTGCACATCGAGGCCTCGACTTTGGCCTTGTTCCTGATGTTCAGCTTCAAATGCCTGAGATATCTGTTCATATAGTGAATACTCCAACGTCACATAATGAAACAAATTGGTAAGAATCGCACTGTATTGAAGATGTTGTCAAACACGTTCTTCTCAATGTGCATGACATCCAGGTTGTGTCGGATCATATTGCTCTTCCAGTACGGAAGCTCCCAGAATATGCTTCTTCTTCTCCACCCGATACAGTCACGGGCCAGGTCTGCGTTGTGGCTGCCGTCTGGATCATCAGCGACCCCCACGAATCCACAACTGTCTATCTCCTCCAACACCTCCGCACCCGTGAGAAGCTGGGCTTCGTGTCCTTCTCGACGATGCCAGGCATGAACGCGTCACGTTTTTCTGTACAAATGACGTCTGGGCAGGAACTTCCTATGGCTGTCGAACCAGCAAATCTTACGTCCATGTTTCAAGGACATCTTTGCTTGCTTCATGCAGTAAGGGCAAGCGTATTTCCCCGCTGTACTCCACCCCGACAACATAGAATAAGCCGGAAAGTCGCTGATCGTCCACATCAGCGCAGCGCGGAGCTGGAAGTTTTGTTTGGTGGATACATCGAACGTCTCCACGCCAAACTCCCACAACCACTTCAGCTCCTGTATCAATGGCTGCAGGTATAGGTCGATCTTCTGTTTCGGATTCCTAGGCCCCGGTGCGATCACAGTCAAGAACATGTACGGCTTCTTCATGCACATCCAAGGTGGTAGATTGTACGGCGTCACGATGACAGGCCACGACGAATACTGCTCTCCGACTGCCGAACGGGTTGAACCCGTCGGTGCATAACCCCAACCTAACGTTCCTTGTCTCTGACGAAAAACCCGGATGTGTCGCATCGAACGTCCTCCAAGCTTCGCCGTCAGATGGATGGCACATCTCACCGTCTTTCGTGTAGTGCTCCGCGTGCCACCTCATCTGGCTAGCTGTGGCACCGGATGCGTAGAGCCTCTGCAGTCTAGGGGCGAGAGGTAAATAGTAGAATTGCTTTCTTGGCACGTTCCGGTTTCTTTTGTTCGTTCTCCACCTGCGTGTCCCACAGACCCTGCACTTGTCTTTATCCTCGTTGATGCCCCAGTATATGATGCACCCCTCCGAACAACAATCGATCTTCTGAACCGGCAGTCCCAACGCCTGCAGCTGTTTCTTCGTCGAATAAAAACTGTCGACCATCGTGTTCCCTTCGGGAAGAGATTCCCTCATCAGCTGACACATCCCATCGTACAATCTATCCGTCATGCGGTGCTCCGTCTTCATGCTCGTCATCCGACCGATCATGGACATCTGTGTGTGACTACCGCAACCGGGATACACGGCGTGTTGGGGCGTTCAGCATCTCAAAAAACTGTCTCGCCTGAGGGTTCGGATCTCCCTCCACGAATATACGCGGCTGTTCGTCTGGATCCTATGCACGTTCGTGCCCGACATGAGACTGTAAGTACTGCTCTCCCGTAAATGTGCCGGCGGCTGCGTCTTGCACCATCTGCACGTATGGGTTGTGAGATCCCTCGCCTATTTCTTCGACATCAACCTGACCGGGTCCCCCTTCGACGTGAACAGTTGCAGATGTAGACCCCCTCATATTCGCCGTGGCAGTACCATGTATGGTAATTGTGCACGAAACCTTGTTTCAATAAGTGAACCCTCACGTCACCCGGATGCATATATTTACGGTTCTTGCATTTCTTACACGGACATCTAATCTGCGTTCCACTTTCATTACTCGTCGCAAAATCCACAAATTCTTCGAGACCTTCAACAAATCTAAAACTCCACTCCCCGTTGTTTACTCTCTCGTACATCCACTTTCTATCGCTCCTCCTCGGATCCATTTTCTCGCTATACCTTCAAAATAACAGCAGCTATCTTTTCTCGGTGTGGAAAACCTCAAAATCCCACACAATAAGATATCTTCCTTCTATATTTTCGTTGAAAAGTGATGATTTATGTGTTTGAAATGGGAGAAGAATGGGAGAAGAGTGGAAGAAAAAGCTGCGTTTTATGGTTCTCAGCCTGCAATATTACCGACGTCTTAGCGACGCTATAGCGACGACCAAGAAACACAAATACCGAATTAAAAGGAAACAAACACAAATACCGACGACTTAGCGACGCAAATAGCGACGAATTTCATCGTATGGTGTGCGTGTATTAATGTGCTCATTCATTGCTTACCGACGCTTTACCGACGAAATAGCGACGCACAACGTATCTTCACACCATACGATGCATTTCGTCGCTATTTGCGTCGCTAAGGCGTCTATCCAGTGTCCGTACAGTGCCCGATTGTTACAACTTACGATGCATTTACGTCGCTAAGTCGTCGCTATGTCGTCGCTGAATTCCCCTATATAAACAGCCTGCGTGACTCTCATATTATAAAAACAAAATCTCCTTTATAATCATATAAAAAAAGACAAATATGGTTCGTACTAAGGCCCACACGACGTGGTAGTGGTCGTACATACCCAAGACGGGGTCTTCAACCACCGGCACCTGCACGGTTCCTCCACAACCACAAGCACCCCCGCCGGCTGACTCCTCCGAACCCACTGTGCAGGGGCCAAGGCGGCAAGAGGATCGCCAAATTGGCGATCCTCGTGTAGAAATACAGGATGTGGAAAACAGTGGAGAATATGAGGGAGGTGCTTAACGACCAGGATGAGCGTCTCCAGTACCTGCACACAAGGCAGATGCGCATCAAAGCCAAAGCTGCGCAGCTGAGACGCCTCCTGAAGGCGTGCGCGGAGAGTGTTGCTACTCTCTGTTCGGATGACGAACAGTGAACGGCTCCTCTCCGCTATTCTTTTAGATTTTTTTTTCGTTTTTTCCTTATGTATTTTGTAATTTATAATTCTATGTTAATGAAGTTTTTTTCCCAATCATCGCTTTCGTTTTCTTAATTTAAACACGTGTTTAATCCCTTACGAATCTCGACGACGCTAAAATACAGACGAAATGTGGTTCGAAAAAATTTGGGACGACTAATTCACCGACTAAACAGCGACTATATACCGACAAAACTTAATACAACGATGAGAACCTAATAACCGGCGAATATGGGTTTGAATTTAGCGACGCTTTACCGACGAACTAGCGACGCACGACGTCTCTTCACACCATACGACGTCGCTAAGGCGTCACTATTCGGCAGTTTCCACACAGTGTCCGATGGTTACACGTACGAAGAATTTACGTCGCTAAGTCGAACGAAGTGTCACGCCCGCACATCTCCCAGTGTTGAATAACGGGAAAAAATTTCGTCGCTGATTCGTCGTTAGTCATCGCTTTGTTTACCTATATATGACCCCACAGCCTTACATTTCATAAACAAAATACAAAGTATGCCCCGTCGTTATAAAACAACCCCAAGGCGTGGAGGGGCAAACAGTGCACCTCCACAACGGACTCCTCCTCAACCACAATGGTCTCCTCCTCAGCCACAACCCCAAGAAATGCCGGAACAACAGATCAATTACAGTACAATTATAGCAAACATGCAGCAGCAGTCGAGCAACTGCACGTCGTGAACAGAAGGCTGCGCAAGTTGAAAGTCAAATATTACAATCTGAAGCGCCTCCTCAAAGAGTTCGCGGAGAATGTGGCGGCCACTCTTCTTCCGATGACGAAAGTGAACGGCCCCTCTCTGCTTCTCTTTTAGATTTCTTTTTTTAATTTTCGTCTTATAATGTAAATTTTTATTACTAAATGATAAATTTTTTTCCCAATCACCGCTTTCTTTTTCTTAATTCATACACGTGTTTAATCCTCGACGAATCTGTGACGACACAGCGACGAATAGGAATACGAACGAAAAGTAAAACAAAACATTTGCGACACGCAGGTTTCATCGACAAAAAACCGACGATACACACGCCGAGAACCTACTAACCGACGAATTTATTTACTTGTTTATCCGTGTTTATGTTTTGTAATTTTTGCGACACATTACCGAAGATATAGCGACGAAACGGTACAAACTAAATAGCGACAAACAAAAGACACAGAGTAGCGACGAACCACCGACAAAACACCGACGAAATTGTAACGAAAGGATTAACCTGACGACTTTTTTGTTAGAGACAATGTATTTCATCGCAGTTTTGTCGCAATTAACGACGAAATTGCGTTTATCGCTATGTCGTCGCAAATTACCGACGAAATACTGACGAACATGTTTCGTCGGTGACTTTTTCGTCGGTAATCGAAATTCTTTTTGTAGTGAACTTTTAACACTTTTTCATTTACCGTCATATTATTCGTACATTTTATTTCCGTTTCAATTTTTGTTTTACCTCCTACGTATAAGTATACCCACGTATAATACCTATATTCATATATACTATAAAATTCGCCAACAATATGAAATCGTCGGCTGTCCACGTACTATTCAACGATTGAAATTTCATTATATATGCCTATATAAACCATTGCACACAAATGAAAATAGATGTATATATATATATATATATATATATAAGGATGCTGCACTTTATATATTTCCAAATTATTTATATATAAAAAAAATGTACGGCTGGTCCAAATTTTCACTTGCAAATTTTTTTTTGTTAACTTTCCAAGAGCACTAAAATTTTCTAATTTCATATATTGATGAAATATAAACTAATTGCTTCAAAAATATTTGTGTGACCGAAGCCTCTTTTTTTTCCTTCCGTGAGACCAGCAACCACCACCAAAAAAAATGGCTTATACATAAACATTCATATACCACTGCCGGCATGCAAAACTTTATACATATATGTATTTCACTTTATACAAACATGTATATACATCTATCTATGCATTCACAATTACGAATGCATGATCCGACTTAATACGAAAATAGCATAATAACTTTGTAAAAGCATAACAAATATAGCAAGGATACTTACCTTGTGTAACGATTATACGCATTACACGGAGAACCTGATGAAATTGGATTAAAAATCACTTGTTTTGGCTCTAGAAGGTTTCGGCTGGGGCTGTGGTTTGTTTTTTTTTTTTCCTAAATAAAGTGTGGAATCTAGAGAAATATTAGGGTGGCTTATATTCATATACAAGGCATTGCTCTTTTTTTTTCTCCATGGCTGCTGGCGTGAATACTATGGAAGGGCAGCCTCCACGCTGCTGTGATATTGCTGTGGGAAACAAAAGGCAGCAAGGCTGCTAACTACTAGGGCTGCCGAGATTTTGGTTAAAAAAGGAGGGTTTGGTTATCTTATAGAATTAAGTTAGTTTAAGAGATATAATCTAGTGTAGTTAGGAGTTTAACTATTAGTTAAATTTTATCCTATCACCTTTTCCTAGTCTACTTAGGATACTAGGTTCTAGGCTTTTCTTTTATTTTTATATTTTCTTTTTCTTTTGCATCCTGTGACACGGAGTATGACAGGTTAACCCGTGCTTGGAGAGCCGTTATATGACCACTACACCCAATTGTTGGAAGGTATTAGGATGACTCCAAAGAGCCCCAATATTGGAAGACATTTGGTAGATGGAATCGGGGCTCTATTTTGATATTTGTTTTCTATGCAGTTTAAAGATTACACGTATTATGTATTTAAGTCCGTTTCTTGTTTGCTTTTCAGCAATAATGTCTAACATTAAGGATATTCCTACAATGATCGGTTCAAACTAAGCAATGGAAGGTCAATTTGAGATCTTTCTGGGGATTGCTGATCTAGACAATGCATTATAGATAGATCGTCCAGCTGTGCTAACAAACGAAAGTACCAGTGAGGAAAAATCTCACATGGCACGCTGGCCACGATCAAATCGCATGTGTCTTATGATCATACAAAAGACTATCCCCAAATGCTTCAGGGAGCACGTTTCTGAGTCCACGACGGCTAAAGAATTTTTAGCCGATCTCGCGCAAAGATATGTAAAGAATGAGAAAGCCGAGGCAGGCATCTTAAAGAAACTTTGCTGCTCGAAACAGTACCGTGGAATCGAAAGTAAAGGGTGCATAAAGTTATGAATGCTGTCGCCACCAAGTTCGGTGGTAAGAAACGCAAAGCTGCGGAAATGGTTACTGTGCAAAAGGCAAGTCAAAAGGAAAAGGGGGTGCCTATACTGACACCACCCAAAAGCATGACTTGTTTCTTTTGCAATAAGGAAGGACATTTAAGGAAGAATTGTACCGGTTATATATCTTGTCTCAAGAAAAAGGGTACATTCTTAGTTTGTTCTGAAGTTAATTTTGTTTCGGATATAGCCACTTGGTGGGTCGATACGGGAGCCACGACTCACCTATCTGTGACTATGCAAGGTTGCCTAAGCCATAGAAAACCAAGAGACGATGAAAGATACGTCTATTGGGGAAATGGCAGCGGCATAAAGGTTGAAGCCATCGGGCATTTCAGATTGCTGTTGACATCCGGTTTCTATCTAGATTTGCATGACACTTTTGTAGTACCATCGTTTAAACGAAATCTTATTTCGTTTTATCGATTGGATAAAAGTGGATATTACGGTTATTTTGGAAATGGAAATTTCCAACTTTATCATGCTTCTAGATTGATTGGTCACGGTATAATGTCCGAAATTGATAAACTTTATTCAATAAATGTTGCTTCAAATCAGGAAACCTTGCATGTTGTAACGCGAAACGTTAAAGCAAAATTAACTCATGAGAATTCAGGATCACTTTGGCATCGACGTTTAGGACACGTGTCCAAAAACAGAATAGAACGTCTTGTCAAAACAGAAATTCTCAATCCTTTAGACTTAACCGACTTAGAGTCGTGTGTATTTTGTGCTAAAGGAAAACAAACTAAAGTCCGAAGATATGAAGCAAATCGTGCAAATAGTCCATTAGAGTTGATTCATACCGATATTAGTGGCCCATTTCATCCGGTTACTCGAAATGGCCACTCTTATTTTATCACCTTTATTGACGACTATTCGCGATATGGCTACATATTCTTGATTAAAGAAAAAGCGCAAGCAATAGACATGTTCAAATCCTTTAAAGCTGAAGTTGAGTTACAACTCAACAAAAGGATTAAAGCCGTCAGATCGGACCGTGGGGGTGAATACTACGGTCGATATGATGGATCAGGAGAACAGTGTCCAGGACCATTTGCTAAATACCTAGAGGAAAACGGAATCGTCCCTCAGTACACCATGCCTGGGTCACCAAGCATGAATGGTGTAGCTGAAAGACGAAACCGTACACTTATGGATATGGTGCGTAGTATGATGAGTCAAACTACACTACCATTATTCCTCTGGGGAGAAGCGCTTAAAACCGCAGCTTACATCCTCAACCGAGTACCAACTAAAGCAACGATAAGGACCCCTTATGAGTTATGGACTAAGCGTAAGCCTAGCCTTAACCACATAAGGGTTTGGGGCTGTCCAGCAGAGGCGAAGCCTTACAGACCAAATGAAAGAAAGCTGGACACCAAAACAGTTAGTTGCTATTTCGTTGGTTACTCGGAAAGGTCACGAGGGTATAAATTCTACGATCCCACAAGTAAAGTGTTTTTCGAGACAAATTCGGTAAAGTTCTTTGAGGATACTTTGGTTCCGGGGGGAATGATTTGCATCAGCAGATCATCGAGTTAGATGAGGCACACTCAGATGCGACAGAAATGCGAATCGAACCATCTTTTGGGGAGATAGCATCAGCGATACCCGCACCTGAGGTACCTCATCCCAGTAGTGACGCTCCACAGGAACAAGTTCATGTTCCTGAGGAAGTTACTGAAGAACCCGATGAATTGCCGGCTGATGCAGTTCAGGAACCTACAGTATCCAAGAACAAGTGCCCCTAAGGAGATCCACTCGTGAAAGAAACCCCATACCTAGTGACTATGTGGTGTATCTCCAAGAACACGAATTCGATATTGGTATGTTGGACGATGACCCAAAACGTCCAACAAGCATTGCAATGTCGAAATTCAGAAAAGTGGATAAAGGCCATGGAAGAAGAAATAAAGTCTATGCACGACAACAAGGTATGGGATGTCGTCTCGTTGCCTAAAGGTTCGAAACCCGTTGGTTGCAAATGGATATTTAAAACCAAACGGGATTCAAAAGGCAACGTAGAACGATATAAGGCTCGACTTGTTGCTAAAGGGTTTACCCAAAAGGAGGGCATAGACTATACGGAAACCTTCTCTCCAGTATCCAAGGATTCCTTCCGGATAATCATGGCTTTAGTGGCACACTTAGATCTTGAGCTACATCAGATGGATGTTAAGACTGCGTTTTAAACGGAGAACTCGACGAGACCATTTACATGGTTCAACCGCCTCGATTCGAGGTGGGAGATCCAAAAGGCATGGTTTGTCGACTAAAGAAATCCATCTATGGGCTCAAGCAAGCGTCTCGACAGTGGTACTTCAAATTCGCCAAAGTGGTTGTCTCCTTCGGTTTTGAGGCAAACCAAATTGACGAATGCGTGTATCACAAGTTCAGTGGGAGCAAGTTCATATTCATGATCTTGTACGTAGATGATATACTGCTTGCAACAAACGATGTAACATGTTGAGCGACACCAAAGCCTTTCTGAGAAAGCATTTCGAGATGAAAGACCTTGGTGAAGCCTCATATGTGTTGGGACTTGAGATACGGAGGAATCGTACCCAAGGTATCTTAGGTCTCTCACAACAGGATACATCGAAAAGGTGTTGAAGCGGTATAGCATGGATAAGTGTAAACCACTTAATACCCCTGTGGCAAGAGGAGACAAGTTTAGTCTGAAACAATGTCCCCAAACAGAGTTTGAACGTTCGAGATGAGGAATACTCCCTATGCTTCGGTAGTAGGGAGTATAATGTATGCCCAAGTATGTACACGACCAGACTTGGCATTCATTACGGAATGTTAGGCAGATACCTCTCTGATCCAAAGGATCACTGGCCGCAGAAAAGAGGGTGCTGAAATATTTACAAGAAACAAAACAACACGTACTGACGTATCGGAGATCTGATAAGTTAGAGATCACTAGATATACAGATTCCGATTTTGCTGGATGCTATGATAGCATGAAATCGACCTCAGGCTATGTGTTTACCTTAGCCGGAGGTGCGATCTCATGGAAAAGCACGAAACAACCTTATTGGCGTCCTCCACTATGGAGGCGAAATTCGTTGCTTACTTCCACGCATCCAATCAGGCGATATGGCTTCGCAATTTTGTCACAGGACTGCGGGTATTGGAGACTATCTCGTCTCCAATGAGGATTTACTGTGACAGTAAAGCTGCGGTGCTATATTCAAATAACAACCGGAGTTCATCTAAAGCGAAATACATAGAGATGAAGTATCTGGCTGTTAAAGAAAGAATTCAAGTGGTCTGATCAGTATTGAGCATATGTACAGACTCTATGGTGGCCGACCCTTTGACTAAGGCCGTGGAACCGGTTGTGTTTCACAAGCATGTTAGCCGTATGGGTCTTAGTCCAGTTGAGGATGTTTTATCCTAGTGGGAGTCTGTAAGGTTTTTTTGTGTCAATAAAGTTGTTTATTTCAGACATACAGTATAATGTACATTCCGGTTATATTAAAGTTTTTCTGCAGAAGTAATGTACATTAAGCAGTTACGGCATACATTCTGAATTCTATTGATCTCGCTAAAGAGGGCCAAGTTGGAATTAGATATGTATGATCACCTAGCATATTAATTCCACACTACATATCCATTTCAGTATCCATGTATTCAGTGGAATGTTAGTATCATGATTTAAGAGGGACTAGTCACTAATTCAATGTGGCGACGTGCGGCTTAAGTCTTTTGCTAACATTTGCTGATGGACCGGAAAAGGAAAGACACACTAAGGACATACGGTATATGAGCTCAAAAGGGTGATATAATCTTTAAGATACATACATAGTCCAAGTGGAGATTGTTGGGATTAATTCGAGATACGTGTGATGCGCAGCACGTTGATAAGTTTATACGAATTAATCATAAGGTGGACGTTATGTATGATAATATTATATGTCACATATGTCACGTAATAATATTAATTGTTACGTAAAACATCCACACGTTAAGTGATCATCGGGTATCGTGGATATATAGTGTGGTCTAAATGGAAACCCCGAATATGTAGACAGTCATATGGTCAGAGACCGCGATGGATGGGCTCAAAGTGCAACGACATAAAGTTACGACATCTGGTCCCCGAGCGACAACCCACGTGTGGCTAGTAGATAATTGTTGGTACAATAATTAAATATTAAATAATATTTAATAATATTTATTATTAAATATTAGATAATATTTGATAATGGATAGAGATAACTTTAATATAGCATCAAGTATATTCCAGGCATCTGGGATAAAGGAATCTCTATCCATAAAGGAATATGCCCACCAGGATTCCTATTGGATAATGGATAAAGATAACTTGAATATAATATCAAGTATATTCCAGACATCTAGAATAAAAGAAACTTTATCCATTAAGGAATATGCCAATTAGGATTCTCATATTCTCTCTATATACAGGAGGAGGCCTTCACCTCCTCATGTCATCAGACAACAATCAAGAATTCGGCCATAGAGAGGGAAATGAGGTAGGGTGTGTCAACATTGTTCTATAAAGTCCACACTGCCTAGCCTCTTCATCGGATAAAGCAGTGAATTATTGGTTCCGTTCAAGGGGTATATCAGCAATTGGTGAGAGGTCGTGAATCTTTGGATCACGCCAGATTCATCATCAGCCGGAGCAGTTGCAGCGTACGTGTCCAGATTAACAGAGCAATGCAGCAAGGTATATTTTCCGCATTTTGTTACTTTGTCTATTGATTCGATTAAACGGTCCTATTCAGGGGTTTATTAAATTAAATCCAATAGGGTTCACTAGCATGTTAATTGGTTGCACATAACAACAAACTTCTTTTTAGTTGAAAGATTTGTTAACATCCTTGACAGAGTCATCACTCGTAATTTTAAGATTCTAATGTTTCGACAATTATGCATATTTCCTCGACGAATCGATATTTTAGTTCTTTACAGCTCATCATCAACGTTCTTTTACCGAGTATTTGTTTTTTATTTTTTTACTTTCTCCACTATTTGTCCTCAAGGTCATTTACTTTTTTTTTTTAAATTGATTGATTCCTGTGATTGTCGCCACTCTTTCTTTCCAAGACAAAGTCTTTATGATGTGTCTATTTCAACAGGATTGAACCATCCAAAGTCATAAAGTATTTTAAACTGTACATACAAGGGTAACAATATTAAAATCGAAGAAGGGAAGATTATGTACACGTTCTTTAATGTTTAAGTTAGTAAAAAGAAACATAAAGTAAAACGATAATATGCAAGAAAGTAGAGTTTGTAATCGTACGTTTATCTACCTTAAAAATGTATCTTACATAGGGAAACAGTCCCCTTGTAATAAAATTCAAATAGATGAAGGAACAAAAGTCGTGAGAGGACTCTCCCTCATTTCCTGGTAAGAGTAAGATAACCACTTAGTTTAGGATACGCTTATTCCAGATGTCTGGAATATACTTTTCAAGATCTGAGAGATGTTCTTAAATAAAAATTTGTCCATCCATTGTCACGTTCATCCCCTTTGGAATATTTTGGTATCGGAAGGATCACTTTTTACACGATAAAGGACACGATCCAAGATAATTCTTTCTTCCATCTAAAGTATAATACAATCGCTGAAAACTCCAAGGCAATTACCAAAACTAAATCTACAAATTGTAAATAAAAAAATTCACTTAATTAAACCAAATTAATGTAATTAGTGATGATGTTTGAATTGATCACCAAGTAATCGTTTGATGTGGTGCCGTTAGAACTCCGTCAATTATCTGTAGCAAGTGAGTTGCTGACCTGCACAAAGGAAAAAGGGTCAGAGGACCCGGGATTTATGGCCCCGGGTAATACCCTCCGACGCTCAAGTCAGTCTGGGCCATTTAGTAGAGAGGTTTATATATGAATGAAGGTTTAAAGGAACTGAGTTGTTCTCGTAAAACCTGTATTTTCACTGTGGGGAAGATGAGTAATTTCTGTGGATTCATGTTACCTCTCCTCTCTCTCCTGCTGTTCAGCCTTTTTATATGGTGGCTTGGGCCAATGCATGGGCAGAGCTTTGATATTGTGACAGGCAAGGAGGTTAGTCGGATGATACTTGCTCCTGCATGCTCGCCACGTGACTCGGTGCTGAGCTGAATAAGCTGGTTTGGGACATCTGGCTGGGAGTTTTGCCCGGTAGAATTACCTGGGGTAAACTCCTAGAACCGAGATGAAGTCTTCTAGAAGCGCTTTAGAGTGCCCGAGATGGCTGATGGTGTGGGACCAACATGCCGAGATGAAAGTGGCCGACTCCAAGGAGCAATGAGAGGCCTTTCGTGATGCTTGTGACTGATGCCAGTAAGGGTGGTATGAGACCAATGAATAGTCCAGATCTTTGGCCGAGTTCAACTCTTGGCCGAGATAGGACTGCGGGCCGAGATGAGACCTTGGAACTAAAGATTTCAGGCCTTTTAGCGAGGTAAATTCCTTAGCCCCTTGAGGGTACTGAGATTGTTTGGCCGAGACAACCATAACAAAAGTCGGGCGTGATGATGATGAGGCCCTATGGCCGAAATGGGTTGCCTGGTCATCCTCCGGGCCGACCCGCCATACTTCACCATCTCTTACACTCTACCCAAATGTTGACCGTCATTGATTAACGGGAGAAACTTTTTGGCTCATCAATTGCCCCCCAGATTAGTCTGGCCGAGATGAGCTAAAAGGGCAGGCTAATCTGCTCTGATCTTTCTCGGGTTGTCTTTTCCTCTCGATGACATGTCAAGACTTAATTAGGCCGCTTAATGTATTTATTGGGAACACAATGTACGATGCATTAATGGTATCCTTTGGCCGAGACGATCACCAGTTCTGACTAGATTCCTTGTCACGCCGTCTAATCTGGCACGTGTCTGGTTCTGATTGGTTCGGCCTGCGCATTTACTGTTTGCGCAGAACACGAATGTCAATTGAGCAGCTTTTACACTCCGTCGTTTCGTGGGCCGACAGCCATTTACTTCAGGCGACGCTTGGGTTGCCGAGATGCCCTATAAATAGGTCTTCTGCAGGTTATTTCCACTTTTTATTTGCTCTCTCTCCTTCACTCCTCACTCGGCCCCCTGCTTTCTTCTCTCGGCAAGCTTTTCTGTCTCCGGTGAGTTCCAGTCTCCATCGCCTTCTGTTTCCTCCTCCAGTATCTTTTCCCTTCAAATTTTCTGTTGAGCACTCTTCTTATTTCGTTAGTGGACTTCCTTTTACCGTTATCTCTTCATGTAGATCCGAGGCCAGGGGATGGAAGTGGTGACCCGCTGTAGGAATTTTCTTGGGGCTTGAGACCACACTCGGAACAACTTGAAGATCTGAGAAGAGGAGGGCTGAGCTAACCCAGAGAGTCACTGACCTAGAAGCAGGAAACACCAAACTCCAACAGAAGGCTGAGGATGCTGAGACGAGGTTGGCCACCTCCAACTCTAAGGTTGATGAGTTAGAGAATAAGGTGGCTGACCTGGAGCTGACCTCCACTCAATCTGTCACGGAAGTTGAATTTTTGAAAAAGAGTATGGCTGAGATGACGCAGAAGTTTGAGTCTGAGCAGGAAAAACAATTTACTGCGCCAAAGCTAATCGTGTTGAAATTAAAGCGATTCAAGACTTCAGGAAGTCCAGCTTTTTTGAAGAGAATCTGCTTTTAATTCAAGGCTCAGCCATGGAGGTCGGCCAGAAGAACGCCATTGAGGCCTGTGCCCAAGTTCATCCTGATTTGAACAAAGAAGATCGTCGCATACCGAGCTTTTTAATCCTCAAGCAGCTCAAGAATTTGATGAATTATTTCAGAAATTTGTAGACGGAGCTGACTTGAGGGATGATGATAAAGACGAATAGGCTTTAGGACTCTTCTTTGTTCCTTTTTCTAGAACGGGCATTAACGTGTACTCCA
Source organism: Eustoma russellianum (assembly GCA_036186865.1). Taxonomy (NCBI): domain Eukaryota; kingdom Viridiplantae; phylum Streptophyta; class Magnoliopsida; order Gentianales; family Gentianaceae; genus Eustoma; species Eustoma russellianum. The sequence continues at coordinate 3,234,257 of AP025065.1, forward strand.
ACGCTTATATTAATGAAAAATCTTCAACTTTCAGGCTCAGTTATCTTCTTTTATCTTTTGCCTTTACCAAATTTATTCTTCGATGCCATCGGTGCTAACTCTTTAAGTTAGTCTTGACGAACTTGATAAACTTTATTAAGAAATAACCTGAGCCTTCAAGTTAAAAAGAACCTGTTGTCTGAGCTGAGCCAAACTCTGACTGGTTTGACATAAACTTTGCTTCGTTAAGATCAGGCTCTGCCTTGCTTATCTTCACTTTAGCTTTTGTAAGAGACAACTTAAAGTTTGCTTGCATGTCTCTTCTTCAACAAACTCTTTCCTCAGACTTGCTAACTCTTGATGAGTTATTTCTTTAACCTTCGTCTCGGATTTGCCGAGGTTTTAGTACTCTTTTTTTATCGGACATTTGCCTCAGACTTACAAGGTCTTTTGCCTCGGACTTGCCGAGGTCTTAATGTACCCTTTAATACGGCATTTGCCTCGAACCTGCGAGGTCTTTTGCCTCGGACCTGCCGAGGTCTTAATGTACCCTTTAGCGGGCACTTGCCTCGAACCTGCGAGGTCTTTTGCCTCGGACCTGCCGAGGTCTTAATGTACCCTTTAGCGGGCAATTTGCCTCGAACCTGCGAGGTCTTTTGCCTCGGACCTGCCGAGGTCTTAATGTACCCTTTAGCGGGCACTTGCCTCGAACTGCGAGGTCTTTTGCCTCGGACCTGCCGAGGTCCTTAATGTACCCTTTAACGGGCATTTGCCTCGATCCTGCGAGGTCTTTTGCCTCGACCTGCCGAGGTCTTAATACCCTTTAGCGGCACTTGCCTCGAACTGCGAGGTCTTTTACCTCGGACCTGCCGAGGTCTTAATGACCCTTAGCGGGCACTTGCCTCGAACCTGCGAGGTCTTTTGCCTCGGACCTGCCGAGGTCTTAATGTACCTTTAGCGGGCACTTGCCTCGAACCTGGCGAGGTCTGTTGCCTCGGACCTGCCGAGGTCTTAGCCCCTTAGCGGGCACTGCCGAACCTGCGAGGTCTTTTACCTCGACCTACCGAGGTCTGAGAGGATTCTTCGCTCTACTCAAGTCGCGTTCCTGACTGACTTTTGAAAAGTGGCATCACAAAGAACTTGTGTTTATATACAAACAGCTGCAGTTTACATCATTGATGCAGAAGTCTGAGATGGGAAACATCCAGGGTCCGTGGAAGAGTTTTCCCTTCTAGAGTTTGTAACTTGTAAGCTCCTGTTGGGATTACTTCAATAATGCGATAAGGGCCTTCCCATTTGGAATTAAAGGTCCCAAATGACTCAGCATGACTGACTTCATTATCTCGCATCACTAAGTCTCCCACTTCGAAAAGATCTCGGTCGCACTCGGGAATTGGTATGCTGAAGAGATCAGATTCTTGTACTGGGCCATGCGAATGTTGAGCTCGGTCCCTCTTCTGCTCTAGCTCATCCAGATTTATCCGCAATTCTTGACTGTTATTCACAGCAGAATGACAATTGACTCGTGTTGAGGTGGAGCCTATCTCTGCGGGAATGACGGCTTCTGAGCCGTACACTAGTGAAAAGGTGTTTCTTTCGTTGAAGTTGAAGGAGTTGTCCGGTATGCCCATAGGACGCTGGGCAATTCTTCAAACCCAACTTGTGCCCACTTTGTCTAATCGCTTCTTAAGCCCATCCTTGATAATTCTGTTTGCAAGTTCAACATTGGCCATTTGACTGTGGATGTGCCACTTGAGGTAAAGCGTTGCTTAATGTGCAGATCAAGACACCAACTCTTAACCGGATCTTCAGCAAATTGGCGTCCGTTGTCTGAGATCAAGACCTGAGTAAGCCAAACCGGCAGATGATATTTTTTCCATAAGAACTTTTTGACTTGAGCCCCAGTTATGGTGGCCAAGGGTTCAGCCTCTATCCATTTAGTAAAGTAGTCAATTGCTACCAACAGGAATCTGACCGAGCCAGGTGCTCGTGGTAGAGGTCCCACCAAGTCCATACCCCATTGCAGAAACGGCCAAGGACTAGATATACTGATCATTTCATGGCTCGGCAAATTAAAAGATGGAGCATGAGCCTGACATGATGAGCACTTTTTAACCAGCTCTTCCGCATCTTTGCGAATTGTGGGCCAGTAATACCCTGCCAAGTAGCACTTACGGGCCAATGAGCGTGCCCCAGAATGACTCCCACATATGCCCAAGTGCATTTCTCGGAGAATGTAATCTCCTCGTCCTCAGGTACGCAGCGCAACATGGTTGGGAATATGATTCCTATACAAGTGGTCATTAAAGAGTGCATACCTGGATGCCTTCAGTCGAAGTCGCCGAGCTCGCGACTTATCCTCAGGTTGAATCTGATGTTGTAGGTAAGTGATTATCTCATCCATCCAGGTGTTATGATAGTCTTGTTGTAAGACCTTCATTTCCATCAAAAGCGCGATGTCTCACCAATTCTACAACGATCCTTTTTCCAATGGTGGCCGGGGTAGATGAAGCTAGTCGAGATAGTGCATCAGCACGCTTGTTTGCCGACCTAGGAATATGCTCAACACTAAAATGCTCAAACATTCCTCTTAGATGCTGAACTTTGGCCAGATACCGCTTCATATTGTCTTCCTTCGCCTCATAGTCTCCGTTAATCTGTGAGACTATAGCTGCGAACTCACTTCGAGCGGTTATCTGCTGTTGCCCCCAGTTTCCGAGCCAAACTCAACCCAGCAATCAGTGCTTCATACTCAGCCTCATTGTTAGTAGCCTCGAATCAAAACGTAGGCATATTCGGTCTTTCCTCGTGAGGATTCACTATTAAGAGACCCAGCACCACTTCCTTCCCTTGAGGAAGATCCGTCTACATACAAAGTCCAACTCCTGTGCTGAGGGGAGATCTTCCTCAACTGAAATGCCCTCAGCCAAAAAATCAGCCAAGGCCTGAGCTTTAATTGAGGTACGCGACTTGTAACTGATGTCATACTCGGCAAGTTCCATTGCCCACTTGGCAGCTCGACCTGATGTGTCTGGCCGAGATAGAATCTGCCTTAGGGGCTGATCCGTCACCACGACTATAGGATGAGCTTGAAAGTAGGGTCGGAACTTCCTAGCCGCCACCACTAATGCCAAGATGACTTTCTCAGTGTTTGGGTATCGCACCTCGGCTCCATGCAAGACTTTACTTGCAAAGTACGATTAGGCTCTGAATTGCATCCTGCTCTTTGAGCAAAACTGCACTCACCGCTTCATGACAAGTAGATAAATAAATGTACAATGTCTCTCCTGGAACAGGAGAGGTCAACATGGGCACCTCAGCCAGATGTGCCTTTAAGCCATCAAATGCCTCTTGGCATTGTTCATCCCAGAGAAAAGCTGTTCTCTTCTTCAAAATTTGGAAAAAAGGCAACGATCTCTCAGCTGACTTGGAGAGAAATCTGCTCAGAGCCGCAATTCGCCCCGTTAACCTTTGAACTTCTTTAATGTTCCGAGGTGGGTGCATATTTTCCAAGCTTCAATCTTAGCTGGGTTGGCCTGCACTCCTTCTTTGGAGACCATGTACCCCAAAAACTTTCCTGTTCGCACCCCAAAGGTACACTTCTTTGGGTTCAGCCTCATGCAGGACTCTCTTAGGATGACAAATACTTCGCGCAAATTCGAGATATACTGACCAAAGGATCTTGCTCTTAATCAGCATATCGTCGATAGTAGACCTCCATAATTCGGGCCTATTTGATCCTTGAAACAACAAGTTAACCAGACGTTGATAAGTTGCCCCAGCATTCTTTAAACCAAAAGGCATACTGATGTAGCAGTAAGTTTGCCGACCTCAGTTATAAAGGAGGTCTTTTCTCGGTCCTCTTTCGCCCATCATGATCTGATGGTAACCCTTAAAGGCATCCAAGAATCAAAGAGCCTCAATACCCCAAGGTAGAATCTACCAATCTATCAATCTTCGGTAGGGGGGGTAGCAATCTTTTGGGCAGGCTTTGTTCAAGTCTGTATAATCAACGCACATTCTCCAGCTTTTGTCCGGCCTTAGGTACCACAACCGGGTTGGCCAACCAAATTGGGTACAGGACTTCTTCGATGAACTTCGCCACCAAGGTTTCTCCACCTCCCCTGCAATCACTTTGTCCTCTCTGGTTGCAAAGTTTCTTTTTTTCTGCTTAATGGGCCTGACCTGAGGATCCACATTAAGGTGATGTTCTGCTAAAGTAGTCGGGATTCCAGGCATATCTTCTGCTGTCCAAGCAAAAATTTCTGCGAATTCCCTTAAACAGATTCTGAAGCTGAGCCAAAGTCTCTGATGGCATCCAAGTCCCAATTTTGAATGTATTCTCTGGCCGACCTGAATCTACGATGAACTCCTGAACCGCGTCATCGGTTTTGTAAACATTCGTCTGTTGGAGGAATGAGATCATCCAGAACAACCTGCTGGACGATCCCACTCCTTGGGTGGCCACTGCGTAACAATTCTGAGCAATAGGGATATCTCCCTGCAAAGTTTACTACTCCGCCTGGGTAGAGAACTTCATGCTAACATGTAAGGGTGATATTATAGCTTCCAATGCCACCAGCGCGGGTCGGCCTAACAGAATATTGTAAGCCGACCTCTCCTTAACCACCACGAAGTCCATCCACAAGCATCGGTAAGCAGGGGGTTTGCCAAAACTGACGCTGAGAGTAATCAGGCCAGTTGGCCGAACAGGCATGCCGGTGAATCCATACAGAGGAGAGGCTACTGGGGTCATTTGTGAGTCCGCCAGACCCAATTGCTTGTATACATGATAATACATTATGTTCTACGGCACTCCCAGTATCCCACATATACCCTACGTACCTCTACAATTCTATCCGGCGCCATATGAATGCATAATCCAATGACTAATCCCGTGTTATTAGAGTCAAGCGGGACCAAATCCTCTGGTCCATATATCAACTCTCGAGACAACCTCCGTTTTTTCGGGGAAGGTCCAGTGGACGTACCTGACGAGCTGGGACCGCCGGGATTTGGCTGCGACGGACCCACCCGAGATGGTGTAGATTATGGAATTGATTTGTGGCTGAACTGCAGCCTCTTGCTGATCTCGATCCCCATCATCATCCGACCTGGGATGTGCTGGGGGTACCTCAGGTCGGCACTTATCTTCTGCTCATTCCTCCGGAAGCTTAAACGGTTATGAAGCCGAGAACGCGGATCATAGAATTGTTTTAAATGTCCCAATTCAATTAACTTCCGAATTGCTTGAGCTAATTGCCGACAATCTTCAGTGTCATGGCCGACATCACGGTGATATCGGCAATACAACTTTGGATCCCTCTTGTCCCTGGGTCCTGCCAAGGGCTTCGGGTCCGTTCTTAGGCCATCTCTTTCCATGACGGCCAAAATTCTATCTTTTGAAGCCAGAAGGGGTAATCCTTCTTGACCTCGCTTGCCTCGAGCACCAAGGCGATCAAACGCACTGCGCCGTTCGCGTTGGTCTTCAAGTTGAACCGCTCGGGAGCTGGGCCGAGCCTCCCGCCGAGTACTCTGCTCGGCTTCCTTTTCAATCGATTCGCCTCCTCTCCTCGGGCAAACTGATGCGCCTTTTCCAGGCACTCTCTCAAAGTAGTAGGCCCCTCCTCGGCAAGCTGTGAAAAGAGGCGGCCTGCTCTAAGACCGTTAATAAATGCTGCGGGCTTTTACTCCTTCATTTCGATCACTGACCTGCAGTGATTCGTCAGAAAAACGCCGCATATACTTCAGTATTGACTCCTCCGCACCTTGCTTCAGGGTCATAAGGTGCGAAGAATTCTTTATAAATGGCGCACTTGACACAAATTGAGACTTAAATTTTTGTGCCAGCTGTCTGAAGGAATCCACCGACTGGGGTGGAAGCTCTTGAAACCACCTTCTTGCCTTCCCCCGCAAGTACATGGGGAAAGTCTTACAACAAAGTGGGTCCGGTGCATTTTTTAAGTTCATTGCCGTCTGGAACTGAAAGAGATGATCTGTTGGATCAGATGTGCCATCATATGTGTCCATCATTGGCATCTTAAAACTATCCGGTGCTGAATATTCTGCGATATCCCAGGAAAATGGACTTTCCTGGACTACCCTCAAGTACTCCGGGTTAAGTTCTTCAGGTCGGCTCCTCGGCCTGCGAGGATCCGCTTCCTGTCGAACACTTTTAAATGATTTAGGCTTTATACCCAGGCGCTGCCTAGGCATGGGCACCGACTCTAGCGTAGTGGCTCTGTCTCCACTGCGCCTAGCGTCTGCCATAAACCCCTGGGGACGGTAAGAAGATTGCAACTGGGTCTTCTCCTTCGGATGAAAAGACGTAGAATCTTCCCCCCTATCCCCCATCTCGGGTCTCTTCCCTTTAAGCCGTTCCACCACAGCTTCGAATACATCCAAGTTTTCAGCCACATACTTCATGGCCTTATTTCTCTCATCCGCGGTTATACCCGGGACCTTCTTCCTTTCTGGCTCGGTCCTCCTAGAATCCTGTCCAGGATGAACTGAGCGGGCCTCTTTTCGTCGTTGATGATTAGAGGACTCTCCTAACCCCTCACGGGCGTCTCTACCCATTTGGGCTGACTTGTTTAAGTAAGACGGTACAGTTGATAGAAATTAAGTAACGGAGGTTCCAGGCCCTCCTTCTAGCGCCAATATGATGATGTTTGAATTGATCACCAAGTAATCGTTTGATGTGGTGCCGTTAGAACTCCGTCAATTATCTGTAGCAAGTGAGTTGCTGACCTGCACAAAGGAAAAAAAGGGTCAGAGGACCCGGGATTTATGGCCCCGGGTAATACCCTCCGACGCTCAAGTCAGTCTGGGCCATTTATGTAGAGAGGTTTATATATGAATGAAGGTTTAAAGGAACTGAGTTGTTCTCGTAAAACCTGTATTTTCACTGTGGGGAAGATGAGTAATTTCTGTGGATTTCATGTTACCTCTCCTCTCTCTCTCCTGCTGTTCAGCCTTTTTTATATGGTGGCTTGGGCCAATGCATGGGCAGAGCTTTGATATTGTGACAGGCAAGGAGGTTAGTCGGATGATACTTGCTCCTGCATGCTCGCCACGTGACTCGGTGCTGAGCTGAATAAGCTGGTTTGGGACATCTGGCTGGGAGTTTTGCCCGGTAGAATTACCTGGGGTAAACTCCTAGAACCGAGATGAAGTCTTCTAGAAGCGCTTTAGAGTGCCCGAGATGGCTGATGGTGTGGGACCAACATGCCGAGATGAAAGTGGCCGACTCCAAGGAGCAATGAGAGGCCTTTCGTGATGCTTGTGACTGATGCCAGTAAGGGTGGTATGAGACCAATGAATAGTCCAGATCTTTGGCCGAGTTCAACTCTTTGGCCGAGATAGGACTGCGGGCCGAGATGAGACCTTGGAACTAAAGATGATTCAGGCCTTTTAGCCGAGGTAAATTCCTTAGCCCCTTGAGGGTACTGAGATTGTTTGGCCGAGACAACCATAAAGTCAAACGGGCGTGATGATGATGAGGCCCTATGGCCGAAATGGGTTGCCTGGTCATCCTCCGGGCCGACCCGCCATACTTCACCATCTCTTACACTCTACCCAAATGTTGACCGTCATTGATTAACGGGAGAAACTTTTTGGCTCATCAATTAGCAGAGAAGAAATATATGTATTTAACACTCATTTTTATGTTTATGAACGATTACAGTTGCCTTATTCAGACTTGGTCAAACTTCAAGATAATTTGTTGCAAGTTGTGCGAATATGTTTTAGCAGGACAAAGCAACTATGTTTTTATCAAGTAACTAACACCAAAAAAAAAAGTCATATAGCGACAGACAAATTTCGTCGCAATTTCATCGCTAACGGAATATAGCGACGAAATTACGACGAAATTTGTAGGTCGTTATACGGCTTGTCGCAAAGTGATTTTCGTCGGTACAGCGTCGTTATATTGCGACGAGAGAAGGCTCGTCGGCGGTTCGTCGCAACATTACGACGCAAATCTGTCAGGTCTCCGACCTGTTATTTCCGTCGTCGTTTCGTCGGTATGTCTTTTATCGTCGCTATTTTGAAATTTTTGATTTTTTTAAATGCCCGGGTATGCGACATTTTTGTTTCGTTGCAGGCTCGTCGTTATTATTTAAATTAATATTAAATATTAAATATTTATAATTTATTAATAATATCAATATATTATTAATTAAATAGTTTTTATTATTATTTAATTTTTATAATATATTTTATTTTGTATATAAAATCATTTTTACGAATATTATACAGAAATACGGTATTTGCGTGTTGAAGTTCGTATAATTAAACAACACAAATGAAATGGAATCCGTATAAATGTGAGATAAAATATAAAAGAACAAAGAATATGTCAATACAATAAATGAAATAGTCAGTATGAAAAATCAAAAAATAAAATACTATGCAGAGGAAGTTGGAGGGGGATCATGCGGAGAAGGGTGACCATCATGAGGGCGAGGCTGAGGCTGCGAGGAGCTGGAAATAAAAGAGATGAGGATCTGCGATAGCTGCGAGATTTGCTGGTTCGTCTCCTGCTGCGCCTTGCATCGTCCTTTGCTGCGCCTGCTGAAGCGCCTGCTCAACCGCCTGCTCAACCGACTGCTGCAGCACCTGCTGGGTCTGAGTGAGCTAAGAAATAAAACAAACTAAGGAAAAAACAAATGATATCGTAGTCTACTTACACTGATGTCACGGGCCTTCGCCATGATCCTGTCTTCCGTCCCGTCGGAGGCTTTCTTCCGATGCGTCTTGTAGAAGAGATCGTAGGAGGCTGGCCACTCCCCCGTCTCCGCGTGATGAAAGAATGAAATAAAATATGTTAGTGAAATCCAGAATTTTAAAAATTTCGGCATGACCTATTCGTTTATCGGAGGTATCCCGGCCTTAAAGGCCTCTCCCAAGTCAAATCAAAAATAAAAAGAAAAAGGCAAATGAACACATATACTACTTACATTAACCATATACGAATACAAAAAAAAACAACAGCGGAACATAAGAAATCAATGAATCTAAATAATCCACTTAAGTCAATGAATCTAAATAATCCACTTAAGTCAACGAATCTAAATAATCCAATGAAATCAATGAATCTAAATAATCCAATATTAAAATACTTACCATAGTACGCATCGTGGTGAAGTAGGAAACCGAACCACCTGAGTGTGTGGCAGGCGCTGGAACCTGTAGATTGCCGCTGCGCCGGTTCGCCGCGTTCCGGACGCTGCGGGCTTGGTTAGCAGGGTCCGTTCACCCTTCTATCCACCCCGCCCAAGTGGCCTCGGATACGTAGGGAGGCCTCGCAGAAATAGGGTCACGCTCCCACTTGGTCTTGCGCGAGTTGACGAAGTCCCCGTAGCGTTTGGCGGCCCTCTGGCGCCAGGCCTGCTCCACGTCGTGGGCGATGTTGGCTGGCCAGCTGTACGCCTTCTGCAATTATTATACGGAGGAAAAATAAAAATGTGGTTAGAAAAGTAATGATCGATTAAGCATCAAAAAGTGAAATTCATCAAATTCGAAGACCTGAAACTCATCCCAGTAGAACCTACGTGTCTACGGGGTGACACGGGACCAGGCATATCCAGCAGGGTCCTACCTCAGGTGGAAGGACCAAGTGATGCAACCGGAAATCTGGCCTGAGTCCGATGCAAACCTGAAAAAGGTGAAGTTGTTAGGAAAAAATAACTCATGAAATATATTTGAAAACGTGTTAAAAAAATAAATCATTACTTACGTATGGTTATCATGTGACCAAGGGAGGGCACGACGCCCTGGTATGACACCCTCGTCCGATGCCGCATCAGACGCCGGATGATGTGCTGAACCGATGGGTGTGGGTGGCGTTGTTGATCTGGGGGTGCGGACCTATCGGCAGACCCTAAAAGGTCCGCGTCCGCAGCCAGAGCGGCGGTCGACACCGAACCAAGCAGCTCATTCTGAGAGATGAACAGATCGAACTCTCCTGAGAGGGCCTGTCTGGCTGGTGGGTAGGTGGATCGAGTAGGTAAACCCTCTCTAGCCATCAGATCTGCAAGGGTGAAAAATTTAAAAGGCACATTCAACAAGTTTAGGGTTGGTTGGCCAAACAAATAAGATGTCCAAAAAATGACAAGTGTTTACATACATTTAATGCAAGATATTAATAATTTTGAAAATTTCGGCATGACCTATTCGTTTATCGGAGGTTTCCCGGCCTTAATAGCCTCTCCCAAGACAAATCCAAATCCAAACAACATGACATGATTAACCAAACTACACAATCAAACTTCATCATCAAATTACACTTCAAAGTGTACATCACTTGAACTTGATACTTAAAGCATAAATATGCATCACCTCTAAACAAATTACACTTCAAATATACATCACCTCTACATCCTTATGATACATAACTTGTAACATGAATTATGCATAAAAATGGTAAATTAAAGAGAATTATGGGCTGCCCAAAGTAAACACAATTCAGTTTAACAACAAACAGGCTTCAACCATAAACTAGCTAAACAAAGTACATGCCTTCAATATATACATCATTTGAGCTTCAAACTTGAAAAATAATAAAAGCTACTTAATACATCACTTGTAACATAAAATAGGCATACAAAATTGAGAATTTAAGAGCATTAGGGGCTGCCCAAACATACCTTAGTCACATGATCACCAACCTGCACCACGCCAGCCCCACCCACACCCACTCCCAAACACCACTGCCCCGCCATTCACCACCCCAACCGCCCCACCCTGCCCCAACCCGCACCATCCAGCCGCACCCCGCCCCACCCAGCCCCACCTAGCACCAACCTGCACCACGCCATCCCCACCCACAGTCACCCCCAACCACCACTACCCCGCCATTAACCACCCCAACCGCCCCAACACGCCACCATCCAGCCAAACCCCACCCACCGAGTCCCAGCCAGCACCAACCTGCACCACGCCAGCCCCACCCACAGCCACCCCTAACCACCACTGCCCCGCCATTCACCACCACAAACCGCCCTCCCCGCCCCAACCCGCACCATCCAGCCGCACCCTGCCCCACCTAGCCCCATCCAGCACCAACCTGCACCACGCCAGCGCCACCCACAGCCACCCCAACCACCACTGCCCCGCCATTCACCACCCCAACCGCCCCACCCCGCCCCAACCCGCACCATCCAGCACTGCCCCACCACCCACAGCCACCCCCAACCACCACTGCCCCGCCCCACAGCCATCCCCATAGTCCCCAACCCACCACCAACACCCACAACCCAAACCCAAAACAAAGAATTGAATCTATAACTAATTAAAAACATTAAAAACGAAATAGGAAGAAAAACTAACCAGGGAAGGAGGTCACCAGAGAATGGAGGAAGCTGGAGGAGTGGCGGTGGAGAGATTTTGCGGGGGAGGGAGAAGTCGCCGGGGAGGGAGAATTCGCGGGGGGGGGGGAGAATTCATAGGGGCTGAAATGGGGAAGAAGAAGGGGGATTTCTGTTTTAATTTCGAAATTTTGCGATGAAAGAGCGACGGGTGTTCGTCGCTATTTACTGTGTCGTCGCTATTTCTTGTGTCGTCGTTATCTCAAACTTGCAACGACACGTTTCGTCGGTAAATCGTCGGCGCTCTTCAGTATTATAAAAAAAATAATACAAAAATTTAAAGTACTTACAGGGACACATTATGTATATACATGTGTATAAGTACATCAACACATACACACTTTCACATAAAGAGGTACATAAAAATTTTGACTAACGTAAATCTTCATTTTCATCCGCATCCTCATACGCATCTTCATTTTCATCTTCATCTACATGCTCGTCGTCCTCTTCATCCTCGTATTCGTCTTCGCCTACATCTTCAATATTGTCAGCCGGTTGTATGTTGAGATGAATTTCGATGAAACCGCCGTTGGGGTCATTTAGAGGGAGATTGTGCAGTTCAACATGTGTCGTATCCACAACGTGCGGGTTTTCTTCTTGAAATTCGGTATCCATGCCATCTAAACCTGGGTGGATGCTGACATCAAACTTGCTCGATTTCACTTTGCACACGGCTCGCCAGTCTTTTGAGCTCGCATTCATCCTCGTCGTCGGATACGATAGATAGTACACCTAGGACGCTTAACTAGCCAAAACGAAAGATCGTACTTTCTGTACCGTCGCCCTTGGTGTATGTCTACCAACTTATATCGGTCGTGAACCTTTGTGACAGCGCGATAACCTTCCCGAGTTGGATCGTACCATTCGCATTTCAATAGCACCACCCGTTTTATAGGCAATGCGGGATATTCGAGCTCAATGATGTCAGTAAGGTACCTCGTCCGGGCTATTGTCATACCGCTTGATACACACTCCGTTGTTCTCCGACCATTTTTGGCTGGCATGGGAGACTGTGTGGAATCTATAACCGTTCACAAAACACATGTCGTAGCGCGTGACTCTGTTCAATAGACCCTCGGCTACTGGTGTCAGAATTTAACTGTACTCTTCGTCAGCCAGATGACCTTTGCCCACCTGTAAAACGACAAGTAAGTATACATCAGCAGGGAAATAAATGCGTATCACATGACGCACACATAACTAGAAAATATGTAAACTTACATACCACCTGAACCAATCAGCAAACTTGGCATCTAACTCATTGTTTATTGCATTGCTCGATATACCCGGTGAACGTTCTTGAAATAAATCAACGAAGAAGCTGAAGCAAATTACGAATGAGTACCCTGTATACCTTTGTAATATCATGGATAGAGTAGCGCAAGGTATTTACAAATTAAAACTGGATATCGTTTATACCTCTGGAAACGGTGGACTTGACGGCAGTTGCGCAGAACATAAGAATGAGCAATCTTCATATCGCTGTCCCCCAATATCACTTCCTTTCCCTGTCCGTGAAATCTGATCGGATGTGTGAATATCGGGAGGACACCGAATCAGGAAATGCCGCCGTCATTCCGGGGAACATCTCTGCACCTCAATGGGACATCTGGCTCGAAGTAATGAGACACGAAGGTCGAGGCTTTTTTCGTCAGGTAGGCATTGCACATCGAGGCCTCGACTTTCGCCTTATTCCTGATGTTCAGCTTCAAATGCCTGAGATATCTCTTCATATATTGAATACTCCAACGTCACATGATAAGACAAATTGGTAAGCATGCTCGCGCTTAGACAAATAAGAACGTCACATAATAAAAAAGAGTACCACTCGAACGGATACATCCACTGTACTGAATAGGACCACCAACGCGTGCCTCGTATGGTAGATGAACTGGCAGGTGTTCCATTGAATCAAAGAAGGCCGGAGGGAATACAGTTTTCAGCTTGCATAGGATCACTGGGATTTCGCCATCCAGCCTTGACATATCATCCGCCCTGAGTCTCGTGGATGTAAGAAATCTGAAAAACAGACTCATCTCGGTAAGTGCTTCCCATACATTGGTTGGAAGTAGCTCGCAGAATGCAATGGGCATCAACCGTTGCATAAACACATGACAGTCGTGGCTCTTCATCCCGTGCAAACCGCGTTTATTCACGTCGATGTTCTTCGACAGGTTCGAAACACGGCCGTCAGGAAATCTAGTCGTCCCCAGCCACGCTAACAACGCACTGACTTGCTCTGCAGTCAGCGTGTACGAGGACTTCGGCATGTAGGATGTGCCAATGGGATGCAACTCCGGTCGCATTTTGAGGTCGCGCATATCAAGTCGTGCCTTCAAATTGTCTTTCGTTTTTCCCGGCACATTCAGGACTGTATTGAAGATGTTGTCAAACACGTTCTTCTCAATGTGCATGACATCCTGGTTGTGTCGGATCATATTGCTCTTCCAGTACGGAAGCTCCCAGAATATGCTTCTCTTCTTCCACCCGATACAGTCACGGGCCAGGTCTACGTTGTGGCTGCCGTACGGATCATTAGCGACCCCCACGAATCCACAACTGTCTATCTCCTCCAACACCTCTGCACCCGTGAGAAGCTCGGGCTTCGTGTCCTTCTCGACAATGCCAGGCATGAACGCCGTCACGTTCTTTCTGTACAAATGACGTCTGGTCAGGAACTTCCTATGGCTGTCGAACCAGCAAATCTTACGTCCATGTTTCAAGAACATCATCTTTGCTTGCTTCATGCAGTAAGGGCAAGCGTATTTCCCCACTGTACTCCAACCCGACAACATAGAATAAGCCGAGAAGTCGCTGATCGTCCATATCAGCGTAGCGCGTAGCTGGAAGTTTTGTTTGGTCGATACATCAAACGTCTCCATGCCAAACTCCCACAACCACTTCAGCTCCTGTATCAATGGCTGCAGGTATAGGTCGATCTTCTGTTTCGGATTCCTAGGCCCCGGTGCGATCACAGTCAAGAACATGTACGGCTTCTTCATGCACATCCAAGGTGGTAGATTGTACGGCGTCACGATGACAGGCCACAACGAATACTGCTTTCCCAACTGTCCGAACGGGTTGAACCCATCGGTGCATAACCCCAACCTAACGTTCCTTGTCTCTGACAAAAAACCCAGATGTGTCGCATCGAACGTCCTCCAAGCTTCGCCATCGGATGGATGGCACATCTCACCGTCTTTCGTGTAGTTCTCCGCATGCCACCTCATCTGGCTAGCTGTGGCACCGGATGCGTAGAACCTCTGCAGTCTAAGGGCGAGAGGTAAATAGTAGAATTGCTTTCTTGGCACGTTCCGATTTCTTTTGTTCGCTCTCCACCTGCGTGTCCCACAGACCCAGCACTTGTCTTCATCCTCGTTGATGCCCCAGTATATGATGCACCCCTCCAAACAACAATCGATCTTCTGAACCGGTAGTCCCAACGCCTGCAGCTGTGTCTTCGTCGAATAAAAACTGTCGACCATCGTGTTCCCTTCAGGAAGAGATTCCCTCATCAGCTGACACATCCCATCGTACAATCTCTCCGTCATGCGGTGCTCCATCTTCATGCTCCTCATCCAACCGATCATGGACATCTGTGTGTGACTACCGCAACCGGGATACAGCGGCGTGTTGGCGGCATTCGGTATCTCAAAAAACTGTCTCGCATGAGGGTTCGGATCTTCCTCCACGAATATACACGGCTGTTAATCCGGTACTGCTCTCCCCTAAATGCATCTGTAAGTATTGCTCTCCCGTAAATGCGCCGGTGGCTGCGTCTTACACCATCTGCACGTACGGGTTCTGAGACCCTCGCCTATTTCTTCGACATCAACCTGACCGGGTCCCCCTTCGACGTGAACAATTGCAGATGTAGACGCCCCCGCATATTCGCTGTGGCAGTACCATGTATGGTAATTGTGCACGAAACCTTGTTTCAATAAGTGAACCCTCACGTCACTCGGATCCATATATTTACGGTTCTTGCATTTCTTACACGGACATCTAATCTGCGTTCCACTTTCATTACTCGTCGCAAAATCCACAAATTCTTCGAGACCTCCAACAAATCTATAACTCCACTCCCTGTTGTTTACTCTCTCGTACATCCACTTTCTATCGCTCCTCCTCGGATCCATTTTCTCGATATACCTTAAAAATAACAGCAGCTATCTTTTCTCAGTGTGAAAAACCTCAAAATCCACACAATAAGATATCTTCCTTCTACATTTTCGTTGAAAGTTGATGATTTATGTATTTGAAATGGGAGAAGAATGGGAGAAGAGTGGAAGAGGAAAGATGGTTTTATGGTTCTCTGCCTGCAACTTTACCGACGATATAGTGACGCCATAGCAACGAACAAAGAAACACAAATACCGACGCTTAAAAGGAAACAAACACAAATACCGACGACTTAGCGACGTTTAGCGACGAAACACGTCGTATGGTGTGCGTGTATTAATGTCTGCATTCATTGCTTACCGACGCTTTACCGACGAAATAGCGACGTACGACGTATCTTCACACCATACGATGCATTTCATCGCTATATGCGTTGCTAAGGCGTCGCTATGCAGTCTCAACGGCAGTGTCCGCACAGTGCCCGATGGTTACAACGTACGATGCATTTACGTCGCTAAGTCGTCGCTAATTCGTCGCTGAATTCCCCTATATAAACATCAACCTGCCGTGACTCTCATAATATAAAAAACAAAATCTCCTTTCTAATCATATAAAAAGAGACAAATATGGTTCGTACTAAGGCACAGGCACGCCGTGGTAGTGGTCGTACATACCCAAGACGGGCTCTTCAACCACCCGCACCTGCACTGATTCCTCCACAACCACAACCACCCCCACCGGCTGACTCCTCCGAACCCACTGTGCAGGGGCCAAGGCGGCAAGAGGATCGCCAAATTGGCGATCCTCGTGTAGAAATAAAGGAACTGTGTAACACAGTGGAGGAGATGAGGGAGGTGATTAAGCAACAGGATGAGCGTCTCGACTACCTGGACAGAAGGCAGATGCAGATCAAATCCAAAGTTGCGCAGCTGAGACGCCTCCTGAAGGTGTGCGCAGAGAGTGTTGCTACTCTCTGTTCGGATAACGAACAGTGAACGGCTCCTCTCCGCTCTTCTTTTAGTTTTTTTTTTCATTTTTGTCCTTATGTATTTTGCATTTTTTAATTCTCTATTAATGAAGTTTTTTTCCCAATCATCGCTTTCGTTTTCTTAATTTAAACACGTGTTTAATCCCTTACGAATCTCGACGATGCTAAAATACAGACGGCGCTAAAATACAAATGAAATGTTGTTCGAAAAAATTTGGGACGACTGATTCACCGACTAAACAGCGACTATATACCGACGAAACTTAATACAACGACGAGAACCTAATAACCGACGAATTTATTATCGGTGTTTGAATTTAGCGACGCTTTACCGATGAAATAGCGACGCACGACGTATCTTCACACCATACGATGCGTTTCGTCGCTATTGGTGTCGCTAAGGCGTCGCTATGCAATCCCAACAGAAGTGTCCGCACAGTGCCCGATGGTTACAACGTACGATGAATTTACGTCGCAAGTCGTCGCTAATTCGTCGCTTTTTCAAATGAAGTGTCACGCCCGCACATCTTTCGGTGTTGAGTAACGGGAAAAAAATTCGTCGCGGATTCGTCGCTATGTCGTCGCTATTTTTACCTATATATAACCCCACAGCCTTACATTTCACATAAACAAAGTTATAAAACTTCCTAAACAAAATAAAAAGTATGCCCGGTCGTTATATAAGAACCCCAAGGCGTGGAGGGGCAAACAGTGCACCTCCACAACGGCCTCCTCCTCAACCACAACGGCCTCCTCCTCAGCCACAACCCCAAGAAATGCCGGAACCGCAGATCAACTACAGTACGCTTATAGCAAACATGCAGCAGCAGTCGAGGCAACTGCACATCGTGAACAGAAGGCTGCGCAAGTTGAAAGTCAGATATTACAATCTGAAGCGCCTCCTCAAAGAGTTCGCGTAGAATGTGGCGGCCACTCTTTCTTCCGATGACGAAGAGTGAACGGCCCTTCTCCGCTTCTCTTTTAGATTTCTTTTTTTAATTTTTCGTCTTTATAATGTAAAGTTTTATTTCTAAATGAATAAATTTTTTTCCCAATCATCGCTTTCTTTTTTCTTAATTCATACACGTGTTTAATCCTCGACGAATCTGCGATGACACATCGACGAATCGGAATACGAACGAAAAGTAAAACGAAACATTTGCAACACACGGGTTTCATCGACAAAAAACCGACGATATACAACGACGAGAACCTACTAACCGACGAATTTATTTCCTTGTTTAACCGTGTTTATGTTTCTGGAATTTTTGCGACACATTACCGACGGTATAGCGACGAAACGCTACAAACTAAATAGCGACAAACAAAAGACACAGAGTAGCGACGAACCACCAACAAAACACTGACGAAATTGTAACGAAAGGATTAACCTGACTATTTTTTGTTAGCGACAATGTATTTCATCGTAGTTTCGTAGCAATTAACGACGAAATATCTTTTATCGCTATGTTGTCGCAAATTACTGTCGAAATACCGACGAAACATGGTACGTTGGTGAGTTTTTCGTCAGAAAACAAAATTCTTTTTGTGGTGTAAGCGGATTGTGACATTTGACTAATTTGTAGGCATTTGCCTAAATTTAACTGACTCTGTTGATAACAATCATAGATAACTCTCCTTTCCAAGAAATATAACACAAATTCTTCAAATTAATTCAACCAGCTAACTTTAGTAGAGTTTCTTTCAGATCGTGAGTGACACAATACTCTGTGTTAACGTGGCTTGACATACACACGCGTTCGCTTTCAATCACAAACCACAAGCTATGTATGAACATCTGGTTTTGGGTAAGGGGAGACAATAAATGGCTAACCATGGGCAGAACCTGCCTTCAATCACGAACCACAAGCTAAGCATGAACATCTGGATTTGGGTGAGGGGAGACAATAAATGACTAACCATGGGACAAGCAAGGAGTGAGTCCACATTTTAAAACTGCTCTGATACCATGTTGAAACTTGGACTTACATGACGTGAGACTCATATCCACTCAAAATCTTAAGACGTTGGGTGATGGTACCTTATCCTCATATAACTCATATATTTTTCTCAAACTAACCAATCTGGAGACAATATTCTCAACATTCAGGCCATTCTAAATTTTTATAATGATCAATAACAAAATACTTCATTTTTGAATGATTTAATCAATAAAATACGGAAACGACAAGAATGGCCAAAATCAAGCTGGCTAAGGTTAATAGAAGAATAACTTAATCAGACTTCAAGAAGCCGTTGTGGGACCAGATCTTCTCATCGCCTCTACCCTTATCCTATTGTCTGATGCCGACACTTGGCAGTAAGAGGGATGGTGATGCTAGATGAGTGTCCTACGTATCTAACCTTACCACCCCTTTGCTGCCACGTGTCGGACGGTGAACAATGAGGTGAAGGTGGAGACGGTGAAGAGATCCCATCTCTAAAAAAACTCCTTTGTATTAAGAGATTATGGACTAATGTACATTGTTATACTTTGCACCAATTATGGTTGGGGATTGAAGTCTTTCGACATCGAATAAGGAAGGCTATGTAGAGTTTGTACTGTTTTGATGTCATTTGCCTTAATTAGACTTGGCCAAACTGCTCAGATAACTTAGGTTCAAGCTGTCGAATCTTTATCTCTAACTAAACGTGAGTGGAAAGCAAAATTTAGGTATAAATTATTGACATTGTTATCATCGTTATTGATTGGATTTTGGAACTAGTGACATTAACTGATTGGTCGGGATTTTTTTTTTTTTTTTGGTTGAAATTCAGCTGACTCTATTGCTAACAATCTATAATCTTATGATAACTTTCTCCAAAGGTGACCGGCTGGAGACAGTTTTGGGTAGGGGTGGCTTGGCCAACTTCTAATGTGTATTGAGGTAGGGTTTTGAGTTGTGTGTGTGTATATATATAGGTGTGTGTCTATATATATACATATATGTATGTAGGTATGTATGTATGTATGCATATAGTTAATTTCCTAATAGTTATAGTAAATATATGTAAAGTTAGTCGCTTAAGGGTTTAATTCCTATCCATGATTACCTATTCCAATCATATAATCTTATGATAACTATCACATGTGGTTAATATTTTCTTTTTCCTTTTATACTATTTCCTTTATTTTATTTTATTTCCTTTTCATAAAATATACGGTCATAACATTAACCCATTCAAACCTCTCAAACCATTGAAGGTACAAGACACCTTTGAAATTCTGGGAGATGGTCTAAAATGGAGCTTTGGCTCTATTGTTTGGTTCATGCCCTTTGACTTATTAAGATTACATTTGCCTTAATTAATTTTACTTTGGCCAAACTTATCAGATAACATTTGGCTCTATTTTCGAATCTTGGCCTCTAACTAAATGCAAGTGGAAACCAAAATGTCTTAGGTATAAATCAGTGACATTGTTATCATCGTTATTGATCGGATTTTGGACTTAGTGAATTAACTGACTCTATTGCTAACAATCATAGGACACCTCTCCTTTCCAATAAATATGACTCAAATTCTTCAAACCAACCAAGGAGCTAACTTCAAGTTTCCTCAAAACGGTTGATCAGTAGAGTTTCTTTCCGATCAAGATTGACAGGATTTAGGAAGAAACATGTTTAAGTTGGCCTGCTTGGTTTTTGTTTGGCTCGTCGTTTTCGGTACGTATGCACTATGCACTTGAACTTGCCGGATGAAATCCCATATTCATCTTATTACCTTCTATATGTTTCTTTTTTCGTTCAGTCGGTGGGAGACAAAAGGTTTAGGTATCAATCAGCTGTACAAAAATCTACAAGCACCATCATAAACAAACTGACCACAGCCCTCCTATATATTAGCTCCTTGGCATGGAAAAGCACACAGTTGATATGTGGTTGTCTTTTACAGGTGGAGTTGAAGCCGATGATCCTGAAAATCAAAGAACAACAACTCAAATGAAATCGAGGAGGCTCTTGGGAAGTATTTCGAACAGAAGAGATGTAACACAGCAAGACGATTGCTTTGCCAACGAATGTGATATAAATCATGGTGCAATCGCATGCTTGTCTCCTTGTTATTGTTCTTCACAGGAGTATTGCGTTTATTAAACCCCACCGGACCAAAAAAGAATAAGGTAAGGATTTTCAACCACCAAGTCTACTAACTTGAATACCCTATTTTATTCAAGGTTAAAACTTGGGATTACATGAATAGACACTGAATATGGTATCTCAACCTCATATAACTTATATATTTTTTTTAACTTGGCCAATGTTGGGCAATATTCTCAACACCCTCACGTTAACGTGGCTTGACATACACACGCGTTTTAGAATCCGTCCTCAATCACAAACCACAAGCTAGGCATAGACATATGGACTTGGCTAAATATGGACTAAGCAATAAGTGAGCCCATATTTTAAATTTGTTCTGATACCATGTTGCAACTTGGGCTTACATGACGTGAGAATCATATCCACTCAAAACCTTAAGGCATTGTGTGGTGGTACCTTATCTTTATATGATAAACCATAATTAAATCGTCCGTTAGTCAACGGCAGTCAATGGTTCGACTACGGTAGTTCAGCACTCGAAGTACTGCAGTTCAGCAGTCCAGCGCCCAAGCATAACTGTTCAGCCTCGACTGCACCTCAGCAAAGCATTATGATGCCCTTATAACTTCGAAGAATATGCCAAGGTTTGCACCTCGGCACCAACTTCAGTTTAGGTTCAAATGCCGCACTACGGACCACTTCAGCAGGACAAGGCCAAGTCATGCATTTCGGCAAGGCTTAGTCATGCACTTCGGCAGAGTTCAGCTGTGTACTGCAGCAAATGAACCCAGTACGATATTATCTTGTGGGACCCTCCGACAGAGGTACAATTGAAATATAATGACTATAGTTGGGTATTCTTCCTGAACACGCCAAGGTCACAATAGCTGTCCTACTAGTCACATCAATCAGATCGACCTGTTATTCACATCGGTCAGGCTACTGATCACATCAGCAGACCTACGGTGCCTTAGGCTTTCTGTCCCAAGCAAACGTCTTATCCACAATCCACTATCAGGGGCCAAAGGCGGGGAAAAGGTCTATAAAAGCAAGCCAACCAAGACCAGGATCTGGATCCGGAATTCATACATTCATACCCAAAAGCAAATCCATACACTTTGCTCCTCGACACATACTGTGAGAGACTCCTAACTCACCTATTAAATTACAAATCTCAGTGAGATATGACCCAAACTGACTTGAGCATCGGAGGGTTTTTACCGGGGTCAACCCCCGGGACCTCTGACCTGTGCTTCTTTGTGCATGATATTTGGCGCTATTCCAGCTACGCATTCTCAATCCCAGTTAAAAACTCTTCACGTTAACTGACAAAGTTAATTAGAGGTCGTCTAGACCCTTGGTGAAGATCCGGCTTCATCATTTGGCGCTAGAAGGAGGGCCCCCAGTCCCTTAACCCGGTAAAAAGCTCAAACTCGAAACAGCCAATGATTATTTATGACAAAAGGTGGACGAGAAGGTTTGGGTGAGTCATCCAACCCACCACGACGCATAGTTACACGTTCAGCCGCCCTAGAACAGGTTTCTCGGGTACCTGAATCTCCTATGCCTAATCCTGATCTTGTCCCTGAAGCTTCAAATGATGTAAGGGAGAAAGCGATGAAATACGTTGCTAAAAACATGGAAATGTTCGAGGCCATGGTACGGCATATCAAAGGCAAGCAGTCGGAGGTGCAAAATATGGAGGTTGATCCACCTCCTCCTCAGAGAGAAGTATCACAAGGCCACTCTGCCAGACCGCATAAAGGATTTATGGCGGATGCTAGAAGACATAGTTTCAAGTCTCCAACCGAGGAGTCGGAGCATACGTCCAGACCTCACTTAAATGTGAGGTCAAAATCTTTGAAAAGCGTCCCTAGGGACGAAGAAGTTCCTCGCAGGCCGAGGGCTTACTATGAAGAGCATAGGCAAGGGTTTCTGCAAGCAATCCAGGATAGTCCGTTTTCCTGGGATATAGCAGAATATTTGGCACCCGACAGTTTTAAGGTACCAAAGATAGACACTTATGATGGGACCACAGACCCAACGGACCATCTCTTTCAGTTTCAAACTGCAATGAGTCTAAAAAACATCCAGACCCGTTGCGTTGCAAGACTTTCCCTTTGTATTTAAGGGGAAAGGCCAGGAGATGGTTCCAAGAGCTTCCATCAAAATCTGTGAAGTCTTTTAAACAGCTGGTGCAGAAGTTTAAGTCACAGTTTGTGTCCAGCACCCCGTTTGTGATGAACTCATCCCATCTAATGACCTTGAGGCAAGGTCCAGATGGATCTGTGTTGCAATACATGCAACATTTCTCAGACGAGTCACTGCAGGTTAGTGACAGAAATGAAGGCGTAAAGGCCGCAACCTTCATTAATGGACTGCGGGCAGGTCGCCTCTTCTCACAACTGGCTGAGGAGGGGCCTACCACTTTAAGGGAATGCCTGTAGAAGGCTCACCAGTTTTCCCAAAGAGAAGAGGCAAACAGATTAAAAAGAGAGGCCGAGCATGCAGCCCGGCAAGAAAGCCGACCCAGTTTGAAAAAGGAAGATCGGCGCCATGAAGGAAAAAACCATGATCGGCGCAGTGCGTTTGATCGTATAGGAGGTAAGGACAAAGGTGGTAGGGAGGGCTTACCACTGTTGGCTTCACAGCAATATATTATGGACGTCATGGAAAAAGATGGTCTGAGGACAGAGCCAGAGCCTCTGAACAGCATAGGATGAAAAGGAATCCTAAATACTATTGCCACTACCACAGAGATATCGGGCATGATACTGAGGATTGCATGCAGCTGGCTCAGGATATTAAACGACTTATCGAACAGGGACATTTAAAACAGTTTTATGACCCTCGATCACGCCCAAACGACCGTCCGGATTTCACAGGGATCCCCAGAAAGACAAATGCTGCCCCGAGTCTCCACCTCGGCACCGCAGAAATGAGGATGACGGAGAGCAGGGAAGGCGTGGGGCTGCAGGTCAGTCCCAAGTCAATGCTATTATATATAATTTCTGGAGGCCCACCTCACTCAGGCCAAGGAGCTCCTAGTTCCTCAGGAATCTCATCAGACCCACCAGCTAAAAGAGCCAAGATGGCAAGAGAGCTGACTTATGGTCCAGAAGATCCCATTCCTCTGGACTCCAACAACACAGGGTTATTGATAGAGCTGTGTGTGCACCTTCCTCCAGATAAAGTTGTACAGGTCCGACGCGTTTATGTGGATACCGGTAGCGCTGTTAATATAATGTTTCATCGGGTGTATCAGCAGCTTGGTTTACCCTATTCCTTGATGAAACCAGTTACCTCGTCCTTGTACGATTTCACTAGGGTTGTAGTGCGGCCAGCATGTCTGGTCATGCTCAGGTGCAGTTTCGGCAAACCCCCTGCCTATCGATGCATATGGATAGACTTTCTGGTTGTCAAGGACGTGTCTCCATACAACGTCATATTGGGCCGCCCAGCCTTGGTGGCATTAGAGGCCATTGTATCACCCTTGCACGTCAGCATGAAGTTTCCCACTCCAGGGGAAGTGGCTACACTCTAAGGTGATACACAAGGGGCACAGAGTTGCTACGCCATTGCCACCAAGGGAAATGAATCAGTTCAGCAAGTCAGTCTTGATGAACTGATACCTTCAGACGAGGAGCATTTACAGTCGGATGATGCAGTGCAGGATTTCATTCTAGATCCGAGCAGACCTGAAAATGCTATAAAGATTTGGACTTGGATGCCATCTGAACTGCTGGCTCAGCTGCAGGATCTGTTGAGGGAATTTGCGGTTATCTTCGTATGGACTGCGGAGGATATGCCTGGGATACCTCCACATTTGGCTGAACACAAACTAAATGTTGATCCTTTAGCAAAGCCAGTGAAACAGAAGAAGCGGCATTTCGCACCAGAACGGAATAAAGTCATTGAAGGAGAAGTCAAGAAATTGTTGGCCATAAAACTAATTGTGGAAGTGCTTTTTCCGATTTGGCTGGCTAACCCAGTGGTGGTTCCCAAGCAGGACGAGTCTTGGAGAATGTGTATAGATTACACTAATCTTTACAAAGCATGTCCAAAAGATTGTTACCCACTCCCAAAAATCGACAGGCTAGTGGATTCAACACTTGGGCATGAAACCTTTGACTTCTTGGACGCCTTCAAAGGCTATCATCAGATCTTCGTGGCATTAGAAGATCAGGAAAAAACTGCTTTCATAACTGAGTCATGGACTTATTGTTATGTACCATGCCATTCGGATTGAAAAACACTGGGGCCACGTATCAACGTCTGGTCAATTCCTTGTTCAGTGAACAAATTGGCCGGATAATGGAAGTCTACGTTGATGATATGTTAATCAAGACCAGGACTCATGATCAATATATCAAAAATTTAAGGGAAGTCTTCACTGTGCTGAGAGACTCACGCATGAGACTAAACCAGAAAAAGTGCACGTTTGGGGTACGTACTGGAAAGTTCTTGGGATACATGATTTCCAGAGATGGGGTACATGCAAATCTTGCTAAAATTGAAGCTATTCAGAACATGCACCCCCTAGGAACATAAAAGAAGTGCAGAGGTTAACGGGCCGAATCGCCGCCCTGAGCAGGTTTTTATCCAAATCTGCTGAGAGATCCCTTCCTTTCTTCCAGGTATTGAAGAAGAAGACAGCTTTCCAATGGGATGAACAATGTCAAAAAGCCTTCGACGAGCTGAAGCCCCATTTGGCTGAGGTGCCCATGCTTACCTCATATCTGCCCAGAGAGGAGCTATATATATACCTCTCAACATGCAAAGAAGCAGTTAGTGCAGTACTGCTCAGAGAGCAGGATAATATACAAAGGCCCATCTATTTCGCCAGTAAGATTTTACATGGGCCTGAAATAAGGTATCCCAATGCTGAGAAAATAGTCTTAGCGATGGTAGTGGCAGCGAGAAAGTTCAGGCCTTACTTGCAAGCTCATCCCATCATAGTGGTCACTGACCAGCCCTTGAAACAAATCTTGTCAAGGCCAGACACATCCGTCCGAGCTGCAAAATGGGCTGTAGAGCTTGCAGAGTATGATATCTAATACAAGTCAAGGACTTCTATCAGAGTCCATGCATTAGCAGATTTCTTAGCTGAAGGGATATCCGTGGAAGAAGATATCAAGCCAGTGGCAGAATGGACATTATATGTAGATGGTTCATCCTCCAAAGATGGATGTGGAGCAGGACTCCTAATCATCAACCCCAATAAAGAAGAATTCGAGTACGCGTTGCGATTTGATTTTGAATCAACTAACAACGAGGCAGAATACGAGGCCCTCATAGCAGGACTAGGCCTCGCAAGAAAGTTGAGGGCAGAACGAATCATTTCCAGAAGTGATTCGCAGCTGATTGTTTCTCAGGTCAATGGGGATTACGAAGCCAAAGAGAAAAATATGAAAAAATATTTGGCTAAAGTGCTGCAGCTCGGACAGGCATTTGAGCACTTCAGCATCAAACATATTCCCAGATCTGCCAATAAGAGAGCTGACGCGTTATCTCGGTTAGCATCATCCACTTCAACAACTTTGGAGAAGAAGATAGTTGTGGAGCTGGTAAAGCATCGCGCTTATGATGCAAATGAAGTGCTGTAAGTGGACTACCACAACACCTGGATGGAGGAACTTATTAATTTCTTGCGGCATGGAGTTCAGCCCGAGGATAAGCGTGCAGCTCGGAGCCTTCGTTTGAAGGTAGTAAGGTATGCTCTTTTCAACGACCACCTTTATAAAAAGTCATTTTCGCAGCCTTGGTTAAAGTGTATGACAGAAGAGGAAGGAGATTACATCCTCCGAGAGATACACCAAGGAATCTGTGGAAATCATTCTGGTGCCCAGTCGTTGGCAAGGAAGTGCTATCTTGCTGGATACTACTGGCCCACTCTGCGGCGGGATACAGAAGAATTGGTTAAAAAGTGTCCAGCATGCTAAGTCAATGCTACTATGACACATTTGCCGAGTCAGGAACTCACCTCTATTTCAAGTCCTTGGCCATACGTACAATGGGGAATAGATCTTGTTGGACCTCTACCTCAAGCTCCAGGATCAGTCAAATTGTTGATTGTGGCTATTGATTATTTCACTAAATGGGTGGAAGCAGAACCCTTAGCTACAATAACTGGGAATCAGATCAAGAAATTCTTGTGGAAGAACATCATATGTCGCTTTGGCCTTCCCCAAGTTCTCATATCCGATAACGGGAAACAATTTGCTGATGACCCTGTTAAGAGTTGGTGCGCCGAACTCAAAATCACACAACGATTCACTTCGATAGCGCACCCTCAAGCTAACGGGCAGGTTGAATTAGCCAACAGAACGATCAAGGATGGACTGCGAAAGCGTCTGTATCAAATTGGGGCAAGTTGGGTAGAGGAGCTCCCTAGCATATTATGGGCGTATCGAAGTACTCCTTCTACTTCTACTAAGGAAATACCATTTTCCTTAGTATATGGAACTGAGGCAGTCATCCCAACCGAAATTGGCTCTAGCTCCACCCGAACATATTGTTACTCTGCTGGAATCAATGACCAGGAGTTATGGTTGAATTTGGATGAACTGGAAGAGAAAAGGGAGCGAGCTCATGTCCGCATGGCTCAATACAAGAATCTAATTGCGCAATATTACAATTCCCGAGTACGACCAAGGTCCTATTAAGTGGGGGATTTGGTATTGCGTAACAACGAAGCAAGCCACGTGGCACCAACTGGGGCCCTCAATCCTAAGTGGGAAGGGCCTTATCGAATAGAGGATGCGCGTTCAAATGGGGCTTACAAATTGCAAACCTTAGAAGGCAAAACTTTACCAAGGACTTGGCATTCTGCTCATTTAAGGATTCTACATCAGTAAAGAATTTCACCTCAGCAAGCCTGAGGGGTTTTTTCCGAAGAAGTCTTCCATGGTTTTCTTTTTCAGGCAGAATGTATATTATTACCATCGGTATTGAAGATTGAATGAAACAATGTTTGTGACAAAGTCGTTTTGCGGTTCATTCGTTTGCCTAAATAGATTATGTAACAGGCTTTACTTTATCCAAAAATTATTGTCATCGGCAAGTTAGAACGTGGTTGAGCTGCACTTCTGTCAAGCGTCAAATACTTTGGCAAAGCCAAAAGTCGAAGACAAATACTTGCATAACTATGAAAATAGAGCAAACAAAACTTCGCATTGCTGAAGGGAGATGTTTGCAAACTAATAACATAGAGCAAGTCGAAGACAAATACTTGCATAACTATGAAAATAGAGCAAACAAAACTTCGCAGTACCTGCTGAAGAGAGATGTTTGCAAACTAATAACATAGAGCAAGTCGAAGACAAATACTTGCATAACTATGAAAATAGAGCAAACAAAACTTTGCATTACCTGCTGAAGAGAGATGTTTGCAAACTAATAACATAGAACAAGTCGAAGACAAATACTTGCATAACTATGAAAATAGAGCAAACAAAACTTCGCAGTATCTGCTGAAGAGATATGTTTGCAAACTAATAACATAGAGCAAGTCGAAGACAAATACTTCCATAACTATGAAAATAGAGCAAACAAAACTTCGCATTGCTGAAGGGAGATGTTTGCAAACTAATAACATAGAGCAAGTCGAAGACAAATACTTGCATAACTATGAAAATAGAGCAAACAAAACTTCGCAGTACCTGATGAAGAGAGATGTTTGCAAACTATTGTCATAGAGCAAGTCGAAGACAAATGCTTGCAAGAGTCTTGAGATAGTGTAAACTATCAACACAGAGCAAGTCGAAGACAAATATTTGCGTTCACTATTAAGACAAAGCGAATAAGACTTCATATGCCGAAGACAAAGACAGTTAAAGAAACTGAAACAAGCTGAAGAACAGGAGTTGGGAAAAAAGGATTTTTCATTAAGTATATAATCTATTACAACTACAAAAATCACAAGAGAACTCCTATACTACTGCCCCTTCTCTTGGCCAGCTTCTCTGAGGTCAATGCCTTCTTGGAATTGTTCAAGGAGCTTTTCAAATATAGCTTCGGCCTCAGGGTTGTGGAGATCAGCAAGCTGAGGATGCTCCTTATCCAGGTTTGGATAGAATTTCCGGCAGGCGTCAATTGCACAAGTCTGTCCCATTGCTAAAACAGCAGCTTGCATCTTCATCAAATTTTCTTCGAAATACTGAGATTTCCTGAACTCAGCAACTGCAGATGCCTTGATCTCTTCAGCTCGAGACTCAAATTGAGAAGTGAGCTCAGCTTTGCTCTTCTTCTCTGATTCAAGCTGCTGAGCTAACTGGGACATTTCTTGTTCAGCAGTATGGAGTCCATTCTGAGAGGATTCCAACTCAGCCTGGGTCTTGGCAGATTCCAGCTCTAAGTCAGAGATCACTCTATTCAATTCATCCACTTGTGAATTGACTACCGCCAACTGAGTGTTGGACTCCTCTTTTCATTCTCTCAGTTTGGAGTTTTCAGACTTTAGGGAGTCCAACTCTGATTTTGTTAAGTCTAGTTCTGACCTCAACGAATTAAGCTCAGCATCTATCTCATCCATTCTAGAGTAATTAGGCCTGGCCATCTCAGTAAATGCATCATTGGCCCTCTTCAGTCCAGCATTATCCTCAAAGAGCTTTACCACCAATCTGCGCAGCTCCTCAGTTCTGTGCAGCATGTCACACTCCTGAGCACGATACTGTAACAATGGAAGCCATGAGTGAGTTGACGTAATGCTTATAGAAAAATGAAGAGCTGAACTGAAAGGAAGAGACCTCGAGAAGATGAAGAAAGGCTTCGAAGACGGAGAAGATGAATAGAGAATGCAGAATAAAGGAGGAAGAAGAGAATAAAATGGGAAATTGTCTCAATTTATAAGTGAGAGAAAACGAAAGGCCACAATTTTTCGTTTGAAAATTCGAAGAGGCCGCGGTTAATGTTTTCCCCCCTCGGAAGCTGAAACCGCTGAACAAATAATGATGGGATGTAGGAATTAGCGCTTACATTAAAAGCGGGAGTAACAGCGTGGATCAATGGATAACTGCCCAGTTAATGTAGATCCGCCACGTCACAGGTTCACTAGAACAAGATTTGTCCACCTTCGCAGTTCAGCTCAGCTACACAAAATCTGGGGGCAAATGATAAACCATAATTAAATCGTCCGTTAGTCAACGACAGTCAATGGTTCGACTACGGTAGTTTAGCACTTAAAGTACTGCAGTTCAGCAGTCTAGCGCCCAGGCATAACTGTTCAGCATCGGCTGCACCTCAGCAAAGCATCATGACGCCCTTATAACTTCGAAGAATATGCCAAGGTTTGCACCTCGACACCAACTTCAGTTTAGGTTCAAATGCCACATTACGGACCACTTCAGCGGGATAAGGCCAAGTCATGCACTTCGGCAGAGTTCAACTGTGTACCACAGCAAATGAACCAATATGATATTACCTTGTGGGACACTCCGACAGAGATACAATTCAAATATAATGACTACAGCTGGGTATTCTTCCTGAACACGCCAAGGTCACAATAGTTGTCCTACTAGTCACATCAATCAGGCCGACCTGTTATTCACATCGGTCAGGCTACTGATCACATCAGCAGACCTACGGCGCCTTAGGCTTTCTGCCCCAAGCAAACGTCTTATCCACAATCCACTATCAGGGGCCAAAGGCGGGGAAAATGTCTATAAAAGCAAGCCAACCAGGACCAGGATCTGGATCCAGAATTCATACATTCATACTCAAATGCAAATCCATACACTTTGCTCCTCGACACATACTGTGAGAGTCTCCTAACTCACCTATTAAATTACAAATCTCAATGAGATATGACCCAAACTGACTTGAGCGTCGGAGGGTTTTTCCTGGGGTCAACCCCACGGAACCTCTGACCTGTGCTTCTTTGTGCAGGATATTTGGCGCTATTCCAACTACGCATTCTCAATCCCAGTTAGCAACTCTTCATGTTAACTGACGAAGTTAATTTGAGGTCGTCTAGACTCTTGGTGAAGATCCGGCTTCATCATTATATAACTCATATATTTTTCTCAATTTAACCAATATAGGACAATAATCTCAACGCTCAAATCATTCTAAATTTTATAATGATCAATGAATTATCATTAGGTATGTACGGTTAGTTAATCATCAACGAATAACCGATAGAATAATGCAGTCGATTTCTTCTCTTTTTTTCCTGAACCACACTCACATTTATTAATATTGCACTTTTTTTAGTTCGGTTAATGAGCCCTACTAAAGTGTCCATCAGAACTTATAGTACATCAGTACCGGGTTTTGAGTGTGGAACAACTTTTTGAGTCGATCTCAAGTCCTAAAAATGAAGGATCGACTTGTTTGCAAAAGAAACAAATAATTACTGGGTGTGTGACTTTTATTTACTTCAGAAGAACAACAACAACATTACCTCATTACCTTAGAAGCTCACCTCTGTAGCAGGATACGAATTGTCGGATGTACACAATCATACCTATGTGTCGATTAACTGTTACTTCACAATATAAGAACCGCAACCAATTTTATTTACTTGAGAACATGTAAATATATTCAGTTACATGTATTATTCCTCAGAAATTTTCGTTCAGTAGAAGAGAATGAAAAAAAGAAGAGTTTATATGAAGTGGCTGGAGTGCATATAACCTTCTAATTCTTCCTGTTCTTTTGTTTTTCTTCCCCCTTCCGCCCCCCCCCCCCCCCCCAAAACAGGGATTTGCGCATACCAGATCTGTCATATGAAATTCCTTGATGTTTGATGTATTTTACATCAAATTCAGGGTTATGTCTTTATGCTATTTTCAGTTTATCCTAATAATTCTCAACAACTTTTATGGTTGTAATTATTATTAAACTTTTGCCTGTGTTTGAAGGTTGTGAGAACCTTAAGTTATGGCATCAGGATTTCCCTTGTGTGATGTATTTCTACTTTTTTTCTGGGTAAATCGACCGATGCATGTGGTGTAGGTTGACAAACAGGTCGCGTTTCATGTTTCATGTTTTTCGGGTTTCGGGTATCAAAGTACCAGACCCATACCTTACCCGTATGCTTCTCGTGTATGGAAGTAGATACCCAAACCTGTACATATCAGGTTTTATATCATTTATCAGGTACAACCACAAACTTGACAAGTACAAATATTTCAGGTCGTGTATGGGTTATTTGGTGTATTTTTAAGGTATTTTTAGGTTTTGTGCATGGCAGACATCAAACGTCTTACACGATTTTTACTCATGGCGGACATAATATTTTATGAAGGACATTTCTATTACCAGAAGAAAAATAATTGTTTTCAAGACAAAATTATAACATAAAACTATCAGAGAAATAGTTTTAACATATAGTCCGCAATCTGATCCATAAGAAAAATATACATAACGAAAAATAACAATCCATCATTTAATAAAAGAAATATACAAAAAGAGCACACGATACAGTAAGGTGCACTGACTTGAATCCTAGGAAGGTGGAAAGTCAGGGGACAAAAGAAGAGATGAGAGAGGAGTATCATCGGCAGGAGGATGATGACGGTGACGGTGACGGCGTGTCGCTAATGGAAGACCTCCGGACAGAAAGTATTTCAAATTTTGCAGAATAAAAATTAAACCATAATCGAATCATCTCCACCTCTACAATATCCTTTTCTGTTTGGAGGGAATTTCGGCTTGCCCTTCAGCTTCATCAACTTTGTCGGAACATAACAAAGAACGCTTGCTTGCTGGTTGTCTCTTAAGTGAGAAGTGAGAAGTGAGAATGGAGAAGAGTGAATAGAGCAGAAATGGAGAACGATGGGTAGGGCAGGGGGCAATTGCAGAAGGTAAGAAGGAGGAGAATGTGAAATTGGAAATCACGCATTTGATTTATTATGTTTTAGGAGTTTCTTTTTTATTTCAGAAATTTTACTTTAGTAATTTATAATTTATATATAAAATATATTTTAAAAAATCGGTTATGACGGGTATAAATAGGTAACTCGTGGATGTACCTGGACACAACCTGCTTTTAGCGGGTAAGTTTCAAATCTTATCCGATCTGTACATAAAACCTGTCAAGGCTATACCCATACCCGCAAATAACGTGTCAGGTTCGGGTCGTGTTTTCATGTCGTGCTTGAGATTACCACCCTTAATACGGCGTTCTGTAAAATAGATATGAAATCGTGCTGCTAATATCTTGGTTAATTTTTTTGTACTTCTAGACAAACATGTATAAGTGACTATCCACCAGTGACGGATCCAAAAATTTTAAAGAGTATATGCACAACTACAAATTATAAATCGATAATATTAAAATACGTTGAACCTTTTAAAATATACATCAAATCAGAAACAGACCTAAATTATTATAAAAGTGACTTTATTTTTTGAGATCTGTTCAAAATATCTTCATTTTTCATTTTTGAGAAAAATATCTTATTTTACAGAAGTAACAAACCAATATTTGAAAAATTAGTGGCGAAAAAGGCTTTTAAGTGTTTGTTTTCTTTTGAAAATACGATTCCAATATAGTAGTAGTTTCCTTCTTTTCCATGCTCTTGACAAGTGAAGATTAACTTTTAATCAAAATTCTGATACACAAGTTTGCACAATTTATTCTATTCCATTACACAAGTTTCATATAAATTATTCAATAATAACTCACGCTAACACAAAAAATTAACAATTAAATAAAAGACTTGTAAGCAACACCACGAATAATCAAATCAATAGCATCTTTCCTCTGAGTCAAGAAGTTCAAGACATTTTACTAAAAATTATAAGAAAATAGATAAAATAAAAATTATTTAGCCAAGCACAAGCAACCAAGAACAATTATATTTGGTCTCTATTTAAAACCAAAGAGCAAGATAAAACCATCAAGATCACAATTCAATCAAATCTTCCTAAAGAAATTAAATAGTGATCAAAGTTTCATCATTAGCTTACCCTTTTTATATAATTGCCACAAGACCATAACGTATTTGTACATTAGGGAAATGGATATAAGAAATTAGTATTTGTATTTTCGGTAATTGGAAAAGAAGACCCAAAAAGAAAAACGAAATAGAGAACAAGGAACATGTTTGCAGAAAAAGAGATGGGCAAAGTCAAAAAGTGGATAGATATTTGGGAAGAGCATCAACGATGTGTTTTCAAAAAGCGTTCATAGTATAACGCCCCATTCCCAAACCCTAGCTTTGGGAACAATGCATCCGTCGTAGTCTAATACGAAAACTACAAGGCGTTGTTCAAACTTCTTACACGTTAGAAAAAATGTAGAAATTTTTCACGAAAACGATAAATTAAAAATTCAAATTCAATTTATAAATAACCTCGATACTGAAATAACTAACTGTTTATGGCTGACGAAACCCCGACATGTCGAAACGGAATTCTAAAAGTCTGGCTTGAAGAAATACAAAGACCTATCATAGTATCTAGCGGAATATGTCGAGTCCCCAAAAATATCTTATAAAGCTCATGCTTCCCAGCTAGCTTAGTCTGACCCATCCGCAACAAAGGTATACTCAAATTCTAGCTCACATGCGAAAAGATTAGTAGTAGAGTTGAGCGATTGTGAAATCACACGTAGATTACCCATATTTTCCCAGAAAGGAACCATACTTACAAAAAAAATACAAATACACATAAAGAAAAGCAACAACAAATATATGAACACATAAAGAATAGCAATAACTGAAGCGTAAGATAAACACATCCTCGTTTAATCAAATGAAATGCGCACTTTCATGATGCATGCTACTTCTCACTACCGTGTCACATGAAGCACATTATTGTCTCACACAACATGTTCCTTTCTATCCACAATATGCTATACATTTCACGGGTCCTATTCCTCGCTCCGTATCGTATAGTCAGTGTATATCTCGTTCCGTATCGTGGAGTCAACATAGATGCTGCTTCGTATCGTGGAGTCAACGTATATCTTGCTCTGCATCGTGGAGTCAATGTATATCTCGCTCCGTATCGTGGAGTCAACGTAGATCCTTCTCTGTATCGTGGAGTCAACGTATATCGCGCTCGTATTGTGGAGTCAACGTAGATCCGCTCCATATCGTGGAGTCAACTTAGATCCTGCTCCGTATCATGAAGTCGGCATCCTGAAGGGATGCAATGCACTGTACGTGCCATGGATGCTTCAAACACAATCCGGCGTATCCATGATCCTATATATATCCACGCCCATACACGTGCATATATACTCGCATGCATACCCCTATTATATTACAGTGTATCCATACTCATATATACACCCCCGCACATACACGTGCGTATATACTCGCATGTATATCCCTATTTTATTAATATACCAGCGCCCATACACGTGCATATATACTTGTAGGTATACCCCTATTTTATTACTATTATTTCTGTTTATTTAAATGTATGTCCCTTATATTATCTATGGTCCGTACACCCTTTCCTTGCCTTTTCTAGCATTTATTTCTTGGTATATTAATTATCTGAAATGATGACAAGTTGGTATTTGCCATCAAATATATTTTCCACGACTTTTATAAATTTTTCATCATTTGCTACTATTTTTCCTTATCATTAATTTATTTCCTTTGAATTAATCGCCATCCCTATTTTGCTAGCAGTGCTATGTTGAAAGCTCGGATGTCTCTAAATAGATCCCTCCTTTTTTAGAGTCGCAAATGTGCTACCAGCTTTTCCAACTAACGGTTCGATCCCTTCCTTTTGTAGCCCACCAGAAATTTTGGATGAGTGACGTTATTTTATAACAGACAGAAGTTGGTAGTAGAAAATACTGGATGACGTATACCGGAATAGATTGAAGGACAGATTTGATTAGAATTTCCTTTCAGGAAGCAGAGAGAAATTTTTATTTCCAGTCGCTGATTTTCTTGCGCACACGGTCCTCTATATACTGAAATATAGCTCGTTTGTTTCGACCTATCAGGAAAGGTAGTCTCAAGTATCTTCCCTCAATTGTCCAGGGTTGGACAAGTAACTTTTCGCACAGATGATGCCCTATATCTTCAGGTACAGTTTTAGAGAAGAAAACAATCAACTTTTGTAGGTTTAAAAATTGTCCCGACATGCGACAGTATGTGTCAATTACCTGCCTTACCTTTTCAGCTGCCTGGCAATTTGACTTAAAAGATAGCAGGGAATCATCCGCCAAATAGAAAATGAGTTATCGTTGGGCCAGATGTCCCAAAGGTTATACCCTTCCAAGAGTTTTGTTCAGCTTCGCCTCAGATCAGTGATGGAAAGCCCTTGGCACATAGTAGGAACAAGAAAGGTGACAGCGGATCACCTTAGCAGATTCTGCGAGTTGGATCGAAGGGAGCTGTAGGTGATCCATTTACAAGCAGGGAAAGGGATGATGGTGTTACACAAGTGAGGATTAGGTCCACAAATCGTTGCAAAAATGTTATCTCGTTCATTACACTTCTTAAATATTACCACTCCACCAGGTCAAAATCCTTTGAGAGATCAATTTTAAGCCCCACAACACCACTGCCCTCCTGCTTGCATGCCTGCATACTATGGAATGCTTCGATTGCAATGAGCGCATTATCCGTAAACAACCTTCGAGGGATGAAAGCGCTTTGGGCCTCATCAACTACAAACCCCAAGGCATGTTTTAGTATGTTCGCAATAACCTTCGATATGAGCTTGTAGACTGTATTGCACAAACTAATGGGGCCAAATTCGGACACCAGCTCAGGGCTTTTGACCTTGGGAATTAAGTATATGTGAGTGGTGTTAATTCCATTAATGGTTGCATTTTCATTTAAGAATCGCCAGCACCAAGCGGAGAATATCATTTCCCATAATACTCCAACACTTATGTAAGAATATCGTCTACATACCATTGGGTCCGGGGGCCTTAGTTCCAGGTAATTGTTTTACCGCTGTATAGATTTCGTCTAGTGTGTAGGGTTGTGATAGTTGGAACTGGGTTGCCTCTGCGAGTGCTCGAAATTTTGCGTTGGTTGGGAGGTGAAGTAGTTGTGGTGCTGCTGTGAATAAGCTTGTGTAGTGGCTTTTTAGAATAGTGCGAATTTCGCCAACCTCCTCAGTAGTTGATATGTCTGGACGTTTTAATTAGAGAATGTCATTCTGTGACTTTCTCGCACTTGCCTTATGGTGAAAATATTAGATATTTCGATCACCTTGCTGCAGCCACTCTGCATTAGATCGTTGTCGCCAGTAAATTTCCCTTAGTTCCTCTGGGCTTAATAGCTCTTTCTTCATTTGTTGGAGTGTTGCTGCCAATAAGGTGATAGCTGTGGAGCATCCATCTATCCTTTTCCTCAGCCTTTGAATTCTGACATCAAGATTACCGTACTTAGACTTATTCCAGAAGACCAAAGGATCCCTTATAGTTGTAATTGAATTAGACATTCCAGAGAAGGTATTTAGGGCCATCCATGATTGATCTACAATGTCATATGATTCTTTGCCTTTCAACCAGAAGGGTTCGAATATTGGGATGTATTGCCTCTGCATTCGTTTTCGTTCATTTTGAGTCTTCCTTAGTACCAACGCCATATGGTCCGAATGTGTTGCAAGAATGTGCTCAACTTTTCTGTTTGGATATAAATTCATCCAGGCAAGGTTCGCGACCATCCTGTCCAGCCTCATTGTGAAAAATCTACACAACTACTGAACAAGCTTCAGAGCTGCACAGTTGTTCTAGTAGCGAAATGATTCGAGCTAATAAAAGCAATAAACGAATCAATCAATGAACAAAATTGAAGAATGATTGAACAGAGAGAGAAGCAGAAACTATGGAGAGTGCAACTGCAAGAGAGAGAAAGAGAATCACAAAATGAATTTTTGATTCTGAAAATATCTGCTTCTACTACATTCTTTGCAGAGCAAAACGTCTACTTATAGTAGAAGAAGATACACAAGGAATGAAATTACAAAACTGTCCTTCAAAACATAACGCTACACACAACAACTAAAAGGACAAAACTGTCATTTCGCGTCATTTAAATGCTTCCCGCCTCCAACCGTCTTCTTCAAATGCCCAACTTCTTCTTCTATGTTGGAGCTGAACTGCTAGCAACAATCAGCACACGCAAGCCCCATCAACTTATTATTAGAACAATCATCACAAATATCTAATCAACTCAATTATTGATTCCACACCTTAATCAGCAGATTCTAGAAAAAACTGCACAAGCTAAATCTCCTGCGCCTTTAACGGTTGCTCTCAACTACTTGATCTTCTTCACATATTTTGACACCCCCCTCAAGCTGAGCTTGGTATACACATTGTATAAACCCAATGCAGCTGCCATATTGCTCAGTTTTCTTGCATCAAGAGCCTTAGTGAAAATATCCGCCAATTGCAACAACGTACAAATAGGCATCAGTTTAATGGCTCCCTTTTGAACCTTATTTCTAAAAACGTGGCAATCTATCTCAATATGCTTAGTCCTTTCGTGGAAAACTAGATTCTCAGCAATATACATAGCACTTCTAGAATCACAGAAAACTTCAACAGGAGGATGATCATGCCCCATCAACTTCAAATCTTGCATCAAATATATGATCCACTGAACCTCATAAGTAACCATGACCATGGCTCTATATTCAGCATCAGCTGAAGATCGTGACATAGTAGATTGCTTCTTGGCCTTCCAAGATATTAAAGCATTCCCAAGAAACACACAATAACCTGTAATGCTTCTTCCAGTCTCATTACAACCACCCCAATCTGCATCAACAAAAGCTTTGAGCTGCAAGTCACCTCTGTTTGGAAACAGTAAACCTTGACCCACGGTGCCCTTCAAATGTCTCAGCACCCTATGTGCTGCTTTCAAGTGATTTACAGTGGGACAATCCAAAAACTGACTCAACTGTTGAACAGGAAATGCTATAGCAGGACGCGTTATAGTCAGATAAATCAATTTGCCAATCAACTGTCTATATTGAGACACATCCTCAATCAGAGCCGAATCCTGATGTACCAAGCTCAAATGAGTCTCCATAGGCATTTTCACTGGTTTAGAATCCAAAAGTCCAGCCGGCTCCAACAACACAAGAGTGTACTTTCTTTGGTTGATATAGACACCCTCCTGAGACTTGGCCACCTCAATGCCAAGGAAGAATCTTAACCTTCCTAAATCCTTTATTTTGAACTGACTGTGAAGACCTGCCTTCACTTCTTCAATGGCCTGTTCATTAGCACAAGTAACAACCATGTCATCAACATATACAAGCATGATCAAAAGTGTGCCTGCAACATCTTTTGTGAACAGAGTGTAATCAGACTTGGATTGGCAAAATCCCTGGTCTGTAAGATACTTGGTCAGAGTGCAATTCCATTCCCTGCTTTCCTGCTCAAGCCATATAAGGATTTCTCTAATTTACAAACCAAATGAGACCCAGGTAAAGTCACACCAGGGGGAGGAAGCATATATATATCTTCATGAAGGCTACCATGAAGAAACGCATTATTAATATCAAGTTGATGGATAGCCCAACCTCTCCTGGGTGCCAAAGCCAAGACAAGCCTCACAGATGTCATTTTTGCCACTGGGGAAAACGTATCCAAATAATCTACACCAAAACGTTGATTATATCCCTTAGCAACTAAACGAGCTTTATACCTCTCTACAGTCCCATCAGCCTTTAATTTCACTTTATAAACCCATTTACAACCAATGGGAACCTTACCAGCAGGCAAAGGCACAACAGACCAAGTCTTATTAGCCTCTAATGCTGCAATTTCTGCTCCCATTGCCTCCTGCCAAATAGAAGATGTAGCTGCCTCTGCATAAGATTTGGGTTCAGTATGTGTACTCAAACTTAATACATATGACCTATACTCTGGTGTCAGGGATGAATAAGATAGGTATTTATGAAGTGAGTGAGGGGAAGAATAAGATGGCATGCTCTGAAAAGAAGACGAAGGAAGTGATATTTGATTGCAGTAGTAATCATCCAAATAAGCTGGAGGCCGTCTAACACGTTTGTCTCTGTTGAGTGTAGCTGCCTCTACATAAGAAGACGAAGGAGAGACAGATTCTAAAGCTTGAGTGTTTGTGTCTGCAAGAATGGGTAAATCAATAACAATGTTTCCAGGCTCAAGATTTTCAATGTACTCAGATGAGTGTGCATCTTCTGCGACAATAGGCTGAGGAGATGAACAATTTTCAGAAGGATCATCATATGAATGGGATGATGAAGCTGTTTGGGAGGTTTCTATAGCAGAAGTACCATGTTCATCAGAAGGACTAGCATCCAGTACATGAGGGACTGAAGAAGGGATCGACTGGTTTTGAATTATATGCTGTGGGAAAGGATCATAATGAACATTACTTGAAGATGTATCAGAAAATGGAAAAACAGTCTCATAGAAAATCACATCTCTGGATACATATACATCTCTTGTATCCAGATCTTGTAAGATATACCCCTTTGTATTATGTGAAAGCCCCAAAAATATACTCCTCCTAGTTCTAGACTCAAACTTTCCTTTGTTTGGCTGCGTGTTAGCTCCAAAAGCAAGGCACCCGAATATCCTTAATTGACTATAAGAAGGAGGCTTCTTATAAAGCTTCTCCCAAGGTGACTTATTTTGAAGGAGTGGAGTTGGAGTGACGTTAATCAGATAAATAGAATGCTGAATGCAAAATCCCCAATATGATAAGGGAACTTGTGATTGAAACTTAAGAGCTCTTGCAACTACCAAAATGTGTTGATGTTTTCTTTCTACTATGCCATTTTGTTGCGGGGTATAGACACACGTTGTCTTATGGATTATACACTTAGAAGAGTAGAAAGAGTCCATACAAAACTCCTGTCCATTATTTGTTCTTATGATCTTTATATGATAACCAAACTGCACTAGGACATACTGATGGAAACTGAGAATAATGGACCTAACTTCAGAATTCGCTTTGATTAAGTATGTCCAACAAAATCTGGTATTATCATCAACAATAGTAAGAAAATAGCGCTGACTATAGAGCGTTGGGTGTCTATGAGGACCCCAAATGTCAATGTGAACAATATCAAAAGGCTTAAGGGATACAGACGTGGACACTGGAAAAGCAGACCTCTTATGCCTAGACATGGGACAGATGACATATTTATTTACACACTCATCAACAACAGACACAACATGATCTATTTTATGTACTTCTTTCATTCTGATAGATGACATGTGCCCAAGTCTGGCATGCCACAACCAAGGTTCTGTGTGCAGTACTGATGTGATAACTGGAGTTATGGAGGGTGACACTGAGGAGAAGACCTTAGGTACGCCATGAAAATAGTATAGTCCTTGATTCACTTCAGCTGAACCAATCAACTTCCTGGTCCTTAGGTCCTGAATCATACAAGCATTATGATAAAATGAAACAACATAATCACTATTCTGTGTTAACTTGCTGAATGAAAGCAAGTTGAAATCGAATGACGGGACATACAGAACATCTGTAAGCAATAAATGGGGATTAACCTTCACGCTACCTACATGAGTGACTTCAGCTTGTGACTTATCAGGAAGAGTAACAGACAAGGAATTCACAGGATGATATGAATCAAAAAGAATTAAGCTAGAGCACACATGATCACTAGCACCAGAGTCCAATACCCATACATTTAAGTTTTGGCACCCAACCTTACCTGTGTTCTTACCAGATTCCCTAGTCTTCTGCGCTGACATGATTACATGGTGACAAACAGCATCACCAGAGGCTTTTTCAGTCATCTTTCTTTCATGCTCCTGATGACTGCTTAGTATATTCATCAACTGGATGTATTGTTCCTGGGTTAATGTTGGCACATTCTCCATTTCGTTCTCAGCAGAAGCCTTAGAGCTGCCAACACTATCCTGAACTGATCCATCTCTCCCTTGATGAGGTCTGGCATCACCATATACACAGTTTACTTGTCCCTTTGGTTTATATCCTAGAGGATAACCGTGCTTCTTGTAGCACCTATCAACGGTGTGTCCATTCATATTGCAATGTGTACAGTATGGTGTTTTAGCATTACCTCGATTGTATTTAGCATTGCCTCTACCATTACCTCTTCCTGCAGGTTTAGACATTCCTCCAAATGAACCACTTCCAGACGAAGGAAACTTCGACTGTGCATTACCATATACATTCATCACTGCTGTTGGATTATTCACAAACTGCTTCTGACTATCACCATAGTTTAACTTTCTCTAAAGCTTAGCAGCCATTGCAAATGTCGTCTTAAGATTAGGAAGAGGTGTAGTCAAAAGAACTTGAGATTTAACTGCCTCAAATTCTGAATTATGTCCTTTGAGAAACTTTATCACGCAATCATCCTGTACATATTTGTTAATTTGCGCAGTCATATTACATGTACACTTATTACACGTACAGTTGGGAATTGCTCTTAAAACTGAAAGTTCTTCCCAAATTCCTTTCAGTTTTGTGTAGTATTCCGTTACAGAACAGTTATCTTGCCTCAATGCATAGAATTCTTCCTGTAAATCAGAAAGTCTGAAGGAATCAACGTTGCCATACCTGAATTTGAGATCATTCCAGATCTCTAACGTACTGTCTAGCCAGATCACACTTTGTGCAATGCTAGGTGATAATGAGTTAACAAGCCACGAAGCCACCACGTTATTTGCTTTTGTCCATGCATTTGACCTCCTCGCATCTTCTGCTGGCTTCGAAATCACTCATTTATGAATCCTATTTTATTTTTGGACTCTAGAGCGCGTCTGATCGACCTACTCCATCCGTGATAGTTATTTCCGTCTAGTAATGGTTGTACCAGTACTGTAGAGGGGTTGTCACCTGGATGAATGTAATACGGATCATCCGTAGGATCTATCAATATATTCTGATGATTGGAGACGTGTGGAGTAGTGCTAACAGAAGGATTGCTATTAGAAGTCATGAATGTTCCAAAATTCATTTAGATGGCTCTGATACCATGTGAAAAATCTGCACAACTACTGAACAAGCTTCAGAGCTGCACAGTTGTTCCAGTAGCGAAATGATTCGAGCTAATAAAAACAATAAACGAATCAATCAATGAACAAAATTGAAGAATGATTATACAGAGAGAGAAGCAAAAACTATGGAGAGTGCAACTGCAAGAGAGAGAAAGAGAATCACAAAATGAATTTTTGATTATGAAAATATCTGCTTCTACTACCTTCTTTGCAGAGCAAAACGTCTACTTATAGTAGAAGAAGACACACAAGGAATGAAATTACAAAACTGTCCTTCGAAACATAACGCTATACACAACAACTAAAAGGACAAAATTGTCATTTCGCGTCATTTAAATGCTTCCCGCCTCCAACCGTCTTCTTCAAATGCCCAACTTCTTCTTCTATGTTGGAGCTGAACTGCTAGCAACAATCAGCATACGCAAGCCCCATCAACTTATGATTAGAACAATCATCACAAACATCTAATCAACCCAATTATTGATTCCACACCTTAATCAGCAGATTCTAGAACAAACTGCACAAGCTAAATCTCATGCGCCTTTAACGGCTGCTCTCAACTACTTGATCTTCTTCACATATTTTGACACTCTTTGCCCTTATGTTGCTTTGCTGGTTGTTGCACCAGGTGAAGGAAAAACAATAAAACCAAGATCATGCAGCTCACAGTACTCCAAGCAAGTTTCGAAAGATCTCATATGAGCAATGATGGATAGATTACCCCCTCTTTTTTCATGTGTATAGAGTGTTTCATTAAAATCACCTGTGACAAGCCATAGGTAAGCATATAAATCCTTTAAGCGTCTAAGCAAGGCCCAACAGTGTAGGCGTTGATCATCTCTCGGATTCCCATAAAAGCCTGTAAGCCTCCAAGATGATCCATTTGTTTCCTGTATGATGCTATCAATATGCCACATTGAAAACGAGAGAATAGGGACATCAATCAACTAATCCCAAAAGAGTGACGCTGACTGCTAGGATGGCAACATCTTGCCTCTTGTGGAATTATTTTAAAGGTGACGTCGACTGCTATAATTTAAGGGATAAAAGTTATGTATTTACTAAAAACAATTGCTTTTTTGAAGTAATGATAACCACTTGAGATCTTACAAATACAGAAAGTATAACAATTGCTATTTCAACTAACAAGAACTTCAACTATAGCACCTAAAAGTAAGCGCACTCGATTTTTCTTCTTGCTCCTCACTTCCTCCAAGAATCTTACCTAACATTTCGTTGGATGGATTTTGATAGAAGAATGATTTTACAAACACATGTCAACAGCAAGACATTTGATTTTTTGTAAGCATTTCCGAGAAGGTTGGATGAACTTATAGTAAACATAGATTTGAATATTTTGTAAAACATAGTAATCATTTCGTTACAATATGTAATTTTATGTCTATCAAAATAGACACAATATTCGACCATATATACAATAAAGACAAACTTTTTATCAAAACATACACAATATTTTACCTAATCTACAGAGTGGATAGCAGGGGCAGACGTACATTGTGGATATGCAACAAATTCTTTAGTAAAAAATATTACATCAGATTATCAAAAATTGTAGACCACAGATTTATTGCTAGTCAAAAAGAAGAAGAAGAAAAAGTAAACTGTGTTATGTCCTTTTTTTAGATAAATAAATAATTGTTGAGTTCCTAATTAAAAAAGGGGATAAAGATAAATAATTGGAATTATAATTATACTAGGAAACTAAAACTTAACCTAAATAAGATACACAACTTATACATATCCCAACCTCTTATTCCTCTATAAATATACACATAACACACACAAATTCCTCTCCATAACCATTAGCCCCCCCCCCCCCCCCCCCGCTTGCTGCCCTTTTCCTGCAGGCATCCTGTCCCCACAAAAAAAATACAAACAAACAACTTTAATTTTTTTTTCTTGTGGTTCAGCAACCCTTGGAGAAAAAAATAAAAGTATATTCAATCCTTGCTTAGTTTTAGCCGAGAGATGTAGGAAAAAGGAGGAAGAGAAACGCGTGTAGGAAATTTATTTGTCGGAAAAAGATAGGTTACCTTCTCCTTTTCTCGGATTGCATGCACTTCATGTATTGAATCATGCTTTCTTGGATTTTATTTTGTTTTCATGTTTGCTCTATGATGTTCGCAGATAGGGGTATATTTGTGTGTGCGAAAGTGATGATCGTATGATTTGAAATAAATTCAAAAGATTGAATTTTTGTACGATTAGGTGGAAAATCACATGAATAG
This sequence comes from Eustoma russellianum, assembly GCA_036186865.1. NCBI lineage: Eukaryota > Viridiplantae > Streptophyta > Magnoliopsida > Gentianales > Gentianaceae > Eustoma > Eustoma russellianum. The sequence continues at coordinate 3,278,935 of AP025065.1, forward strand.
TCTTAGAAATAGCTCACGTAGCGTGGAAATAAGGTATGCGTTTAGGGGAGGCACGTGGGGCACACGCGGCCCCTGACAGTGTGTTCAGAACCCGTGCTGACATGTTCGATGCAGTAGATGCACCGCCTTAAAAAGAGTCAAATAAAATTTGTTTCGGTCGATTTGAAGTTAAAATGAAGATTTTATTGAGGTTAGAAAAAAATAGGATTTAATAGAAAAAAAATCAAGTCACCCAGGTTGGCTTGACCCGGGCTGACCTGGTTCGCAGGGCTGAGTTGACGGGCTGACCTGCAATTTAAAAAATTAATTTATGAAAATAAATAAATATAATTAATTAATTAGAATTAGTTTAAAATTTTAGAAAAATATAAATAAATTTCAAAAAATTTAAATTAAATTACAGAAAATATAAATGCTAAAAAGTAAAATATTTTCACGTTGTATTAATTTAAATAATTAATGTAATTAAAAAATAAATAGGAGAAAAAAAAGAAAAAATAGTAGTAAATTTTGAAAAAATTTATAAAAACCATGGGAAATATATTTGATGGCAAATACCAACTTGTCATCTTTCAAATAATTAATATATGAAGAAATAAATGCCAGAAGATCAATCAAAGGATGCATGGACCCTAGATAATATAAGAAAAATATAGTTAAATAAATAGAAACGATAGCAATAAAATATGGGTATACCTACAAGTATATATGCACGTGTATGGGCGCTGGTATATATATGAGTAGGAATACGCCGTAATAAAATAGGATATACATAAAGTATATATGCACGTGTATGGGAGCGGGGATATATATGAGTACGGATACAACGTAGTATAGTGGGGGTATGCATGCGAGCATACATGCACGTGTATGGGCATGGGTGTATATAGGATCATGGATGCGCCGGATTGTGTGTGAAGCATTCATGATACGTGCATTGCATTGCATCCCTTTGGGACGCTGACTCCACGATACAGAGTGGGATCTACGTTGACTCCATGATACGGAGCGGGATCTACATTGACTCTACGATACGGAGCGAGATATACATTGACTCTACGATACGGGGCGAGATATACATTGACTCTACGATATGGAGCGAGATATACGTTGACTCCACGATACAGAGCGAGATATACGTTGACTCCACGATATGGAGTGGGATCTACGTTGACTCAATGATACGGATCGAGATCTACGTTGACTCAACTATGCGGAGCGAGATATACATTGACTCCATAATACGAAGCGGGATCTATGCTAACTTCAAGGTGCGGAATGAGATATACGCTGACTCCACTATACGGAGCGGGTTTCATGTTGACTCCACGATACGGAGCAAGATGTACGCTGACTCCATGATACGGAGTGAGGAATAGGACTCGAGACATGCATAGCAAATCATGGATAGAAAGAAGCATATTGTGTGAGATAATAATGTGTTGCGTGTGACATGGTAGTGAGAATGAGCATGCATCATGAAGTTACGCATTTCATTTGATTGGACGATGATGTGTCTATCTTACGCTTATGTTATTGCTAGTCCTTATGTGTTTATATATTAGTTGTTGCTTTTCTTTATGTGTAATTGTATATTTTTTTGTAAGTATGATTCCTTTCTGGAAAAAGACGGGTAACCTACGAGTGATTTCTCAGTCACTCACCCCTACTATTAATGCTTCCACAGATGAGCCAGAATTAAATACACTTTTGTTGAGGATGGGTCAAACCAAGCTAGCAGGGACGCGTGAGCTTTATAAGATATTTTTGGGACTCGATGTATTGCGCTAGATACTTTGACAGGTCTTTGTATTTCTTCAAACCAAACTTTTAGAATTCTATTTCGACATGTCGGGGTTTTGTTAGCCCTAAACAGTTATTTATTTTCGTATAAAGGTTATTTATGAATTGAATTTAAATTTTTAATTTATCGTTTCTGCAAGAAATTTCTACGTTATTTCTAATGTGCAAGAAGTTTGAACGACGCCTTGTAGTTCTTGTAATAGACTATGGTGGGTGCACCGTTCTCGAAGCTAGGGTTCGAGTGCGGGGCGCTACATGTGGTATCAGATCCGAGGCTCCAAATCCTCCTCGGAAATGCAGGATTAACTAGATCACTTAGACATAAGCTATGATCTTCTTCGTAAAATGACGATTTTAACCCTAATGAAAAAAGTTGACTTACGAGATGATCTTAGACTTATATTATGATCGGGTTCAAGGGTATGAGAGTGTTCCTTCATTTTCTTTTATTTATTTACCGTTTTACCTCTGAACTTCTATATGCATCGCATAAGTGACTATGAATTCAAAAAATACCCCTCAACTAGGGGTGACCAACGGTCCGGTTCCGGTTCTGACGGTTCCAGAATCGTTGGAACCGAAAACCATTTAGCATGATATTCTTGGAACCGAACAGGAACTGTAAACCTGTGGAACCGTAGAACCGTTTAAAACGGTTCGGTTCTGGTTCCGAACTACGGAACCTGAGGAAAAAAGAAGTTCTACTAACCGCTGAAGTAGAAATGGTAAGGAAGTCCTATTTTTGGATCTGCTGCGAACACACATGGTTAGCAAAGTTTTCGCGACTCTTTTTTGGCCCTTTACATAGAAACATATATAGAGGACATGCCGAAGAGAAAAAAGAGAAAGAAGGTAAAACGAAACCAAAAAGTCAGAAAATTGTTGCATCTTACTAATATTGATCATAAGGCATGTTGATCTAAGAGTCTCGACTTAAACTGCTAAGCTAAGGTGTTCTTACTGTCAATGCTTGAATAACCCTACTACAATTCTACGGGGACAAAGGAAATTTGTGCTTAATTTAAGCTTACCTGTATTAGCGCCTGAAAATGCGGAGATTTGCTTTCAACAAATCAAACTTTTAGCTTGGATAGCAACCCACCCATCAATCGCAATAATACTTGAAAATGTTTTCTACAGCATGACCACCCATTTCCCGTGAAACTTTCCTTAAGAATTAAACTCCAAACAGTTATGGAGCAAGATCTAGCAGAGCTTGCAAGGTGCTTGGATGAAACTTCCTAACAAAAAGATGACAAATTTAGCTTAAATCATCATTATAACTGCAATTAAAATCATTGTGCACATGGTTCAATAAGACTTACGAAACATCGCCTTTCTTAAATGTTCTTAGTTGTGAGCTCCTCCAGACCAATCAGTCCATGCGGCGATACGTTTCTCGGGTAGACGGCCAGTTACGCGTTTCTGCTGCAATGGAAGAAAGGGCGAAAAGCAGAAAGGGAAAGGCAGAGAGTAGAGGCGCACAAGGCAGAACGGCGGAATGAATCGAGTGATTAGTGTAGTCAGTAGGGTTTGTAGTTTTTTAACCAAAAAAAGCTACTTTTTATTATTTATATAAAAAAAGTAAAATATTATTATTTATATGGCTCGGTTCCGGTTCTAACGGTTTAGAAAAATTAGGAACCAAACCGGAACCGTGAAACAGAAAAACGGTTCTGGAACTAAACCGTGAAACTTAAACGGTCCCAGTTCGGTTTAAAATCCATATTTTCGGTTCGGTTTCGGTCCAGTTTTACGGTTTCCAGTTTTTTTGCTCACCCTACCCTCAACTTAGCCTGAATTCAAATAGATAAACATTTTCGACTGCTCTAATTCTAGAAAATTCTTTCGTGACATGATCAAGTAGGTAATTGAGGTAACAATTGTAATAATCACCAGAATCAAGGGGCTATTCCCCAGCCCTTGTTGACGCCTTGGCCATCACGACGAATATTTTGGCACAGCAGCAACAACAATTGAATCAACAAGCACAACCTCCTCCACCACCGCAGCCAGGGCTAAGGTTCTTTTATAAGGAGATGCAGAGTTCTCGGGCTCCTACTTCAAGGGGGAACCTCTAAACCAGAGGAGGCCGAGATTTGGTTGAAGACGATGTCGGACCACCTGAGATTGTTGCCAGGCCAGATGACCCAAGAGTATAGGTGGTTATTCCCTTTTTGGCAGGCGACGTAGAGGAATGGTGGCGTAATGTGGAGATACGACTAATGCCACCGATTTCTTGGACCCAGTTCCAGGAGGAGTTCAAAAAGTTCCATGCAACAGACAGTGTTATTCTTCAACGGATGGTAGAGTTTCAAGCCTTGACCCAAGGCAACATGACGGTGGCAGAGTATGCTGATAGATTCCATACCCTGGGTAAGTATGTGCCGTCTACTATGGTAGATGAGAGGCTGAAGATGTTGAAGTTTAAGACGGGGCTCATGTCACATATTCAATCAGGGATATTTACTGCCAGGCCCTGGACATTCGATGAGCTTTTGGAGGTGTGCAGAGAGGTAAAAGGCAACTTTTGGAGAGTCGCTGTAGAGGAGAGGGACAAGAGGCTGTGTGATGAGACTGGCATTGGGAGGTCGGGACGCTAGGTAAAGGTACCTAGAAGACATTTTGGAGGACCCCAGGTTAGACCATCCCAGCCACAGCTTCAAGGGAGAGTTATACGGCCGCTACCAACGAGGGCTACTAGACCGTTCCAGCCATGTACATACTACGGATGCACACATCCAGGTAAGTGCTGGAAGAAGACAACGATTTGTTACAGGTGCGGCAAGTTAGGGCATTATGCGAAAGAGTGTGCTGAGCAGAAGGCAGCACCACAGAACAATACCAGGGTCCCTGTGATGATGGATGCAGACATCGAGACAACAGGCGACGTCGTGACTGGTAACCATTAATTAAGTAATTATTTTTAAATTAGAACATTAATTTTGAATATAAGTGCTATGTGAGTAACCCTGAAGGCGTTAGATGTAATCTTAGTAGATAAAGCCCTTACCAATGTTAGTGGCGCAAGCCACTCCATTTATTTCTAAAAAATTCGCCAAGAATCTGAATTACTGCCCCCAAACTGGCACATCCATTAGGTTCTGAAAGGTGTGTCATTTACAGCGATGCGACTAAGAGTGGACTAGGATGTGTCCTTTGTTGAGAAAAAGAGTTTGAGTCATTCATAAAATGCATGATTTAAATAACGTGTGCTAAAAAATGCATGACACATTTTATGACTTGACACGTTTTTGTGACAAACTTGCCTTATATACTTTATATATAATGTTGCCGTACTAACAAGTAATGAAGCTTTAAATCTTACATCAAATGGCAAACATTTGTTGTGTTTGAACTATTTTCAGGTGCCACCATTAATGAACTAAACTAGTTCATTAAGTGAAGTACTTAGTTAAATGAAATAAGTAGTTCATTAAATGGAGATATATTTGGAAAAGGCATGAAGGCAACAAATTGAAGAATGGAAAGTCTCACTCCCACCCCTTATCACATGTTTATATATATATATATATATATATATGTTCAGTTTTTTTAAAAGGCACTATATGCATATATTCCAACGTACTACCGACACATTATATATATTACAAACGTACGTCAATGTCAAACCACTATACTTACCTCATATTTATGAGTATATTCAGGTCTTATATCATGTGATATAAGTCATGGTGATGAAAAAATTATTACGACACGTTACAAGGTTCTAAACGAAAAATTGTCGTATCGGGTGACTACCGAAACTTCGCTAACGTGTCACGTACTTGCCATATATGGATGGTCAGGTCCTACACTTTCGTGGCATAGCCACAAATTTCGTGGATTACACGATACACTCAGCCATAAAATTATTCCATGTTGGCACACAAAAATCAACCCCAATTAAGGCCCAATTGTGGAGATTCCAAATTAAATTTTTGAGCACATGTAGGTGCCCCTTTGATCATCCATTAGAGCTGAACATTAAAGTTATATTATGTATATTATGTGTGACATAATATATATAACATTTGCAAAACTTTGGAATTTAATCGGAGAAAAATTGCATAATGGACAAAAGTCGAAAATTCGGTTTTCTACGAACACAACACATGGAACGTTTTTGGCATGACATGTAACATGTATCTAGACACTTTTTACATATTCTATACATACTAAAGTGTTCTAGAATATTCAAATTAGGGCTAATTGGAATATACCATATGCGTATAATTATTGTGCACTATTTAACAAAGCTTACAAAAATAAAATTCAGCACATGGTCAATCCTACTTAACACACCTAATGCAGCCTTGGTGGAGCTTAGTTGGTATCTCAGTTGGTGGAGAATAAGCCACACAAGGTTAGTGACATAATGGAGGAAGCTACACAAGGTAATATTTCAAACTTTGTTACAAATGTAACACATGCTGAAAATTCAGCATGTGTGAATATATGGCAGATTTTTATGTTCTTAATTGTGACCAATTTTCTTCTCAATATTCAAAGGATCAATGTGTAGTAATATGGCAATATTTTAAAGTCTTGAAATGATTTAGCACATGATGAAAATTTCAGGATGTGAGACAAAGGAGTGGCCGAATTTTTTAAGTAAATGGAGATCAATTTTCTTCCCAAATTAGTTGGGATTAATTGTATGATATTGGGTAAATGTTAAATTACTATTTTGGCACATATTTTAAGTGATATTCTCAGATTTTTACAAGTCATCAAGTGATGACAAATCTCATCCAATCAAGGAGTGCCAAGTAAGCAAGGCCAAGACAATCATCCAATCAAATATGCCAAGTAAGCAAGTTGATGTCACATCTATACAAGGCATTCTTCGAAGGACTTAAAAGAGAATTTCCAAGGTGAAGAGAAGCCCTAGGGTGGGCGGCCAACTTCAAATAAAAACGAGAAGAAGAGCAAACGAAAATGCAAGACAAATCTCATATACTCTCAAGTGCAAAAAGTGTCTTCCGCTTTCTTCTTCTACCTTTCTTTCTTCTTCTTTCTAAAGCCTATTGTTCTTATATTCAAATTTATTGAATGGGCTTTGTATAGACCACCATACCTGCTCATTGTTGTAAAAGGTTGATCAAGGTGTGATCAATCCTTCATCTGTTTGGTGGTGGTGTTCGTAAAAGGTGTGATTGCTTGTAACGTTTGTATAAAGGGTTGGTGTTGGTGTGTAACTCCAGCAACCCTTGTGATAAGGTGTTATTTTGTTTAGTAATAACCGAGGAAAGTGTCTTCGAAGACTGGAGTAGGTTGATTTAACCGAACCAGTATAAAATTCCTTGTGTTTTTTTACTTTACTGCACAGTACTTTCAGTTTCCTGCACTTTGCATCAATTTCGTTGCAATCTTAGAAATAGTAAACGAATTTAAAAAATTGTAAAATTTTGCAGAAACATAGCCACATCTCCTAAGTTTCATTTGGCGCAAGTTTCAACCCTTTTGGACAAGTGTAAGTCATTCAAACATTAATAGTTCTGAGACTAGTGCAATCTGATTTTATAACTTGCAAAGGTTGAGAACTTAAATGTATTTGACATATTTTCCAAAGGAATTTTTCAAAACTATTTCAACCTCTTTAAATAAATATAGTAAGGGGTTTGTCATTAAATTTTTAGACCAGTTGGAGACACAGATTAATCGGAATAAATTTTTCAAACTAGACTACTGTTTCTGGCAGATTTGCGCAATCTGACCACAAACGATTTTTCAAAAGGTTAAAGGATGAATTTTGATCTGAAAAGTTTAGGAGATATTCAGAACATCTGAGACTAAAATCCCTCCAAATTTCAGAATTTTTGAAGGCTTCTAACCTAGTTTTTCAAACATTGCAAAACAGGACCTGAAAATAGAAACTGTTTTCAGAAGTTGAGTTTTTGGATCAAAACATTTTAAAAACAAATTTTTCCGCACCCACTATTCAACCCCTCTTCTAATGGTGCCTTGCAAGTCCTACATCCTTAAGCAAGAAAAAAGAGTTATTGCAAATGCATCGCGCCAGTCAGAGCCTTATGAACAAAACTATCCGACTCATGATCTTGAGTTAGCTGTAGTGGTCTTCGCACTTAAGATATGGTGTCATTACCTATATAGAGAGAAGTGCGAAGCATTCACTGATCATAAGAATCTGAAATATTTGTTCACACAGAAAGAGCTAGAAATGCTTCAGAGGAGATGGTTGGAGCTACTGAAAAATTTCGATATGACCATTAGCTATCATCTGGAAAAGACAAACCGAGTCGCTGATGCACTGAGTAGGATATCAAGCCACGCCAGACAGACACCTCCAGAGAGAGAGAGATTGTGTAGTTTGATTTGGGACATCGTGGATGCTACAACAAATATTCCGGCAAGGCGACCCTACAGAGATTGACAATGTTGTATGTTGATAATATCTTCATCTTACATAGAGACCTAGTTAGTAATATCTCGGATCGCGACCCGAGGTTCACCTATAGGTTTTGGTTAATGAATCAGAAGAGGATGGAGACTGAGTCACGCTTAAGTAGGGCATCTCATCCCCAAACCGATGGTCAGTTAGAGAAGACGATCCAGACATTAGAGGACTTGTTGAGAGCATGTACATTGAATTTGAAGGGGAACTAGGACGGAGTTGGAGAGCGAGCTATCATTAGACCAGAGTTAGTCGAGCAGACTAAGGAGAAAGTGAAGATCATCTATGATAGACTCAAGGTCGCTCAGGATATGAGTAAGAGTTGGGCTGATACTAAGAGACATCCTTTGGAATTTAAAGTGGGAGACAGAGTTTACCTTAAGGTATCAACCACTAAGGGTGTAATGCGTTTTGGAGAAAAATGTAAACCAATCCCTTATTATGTGAGTCCGTATGAGATACTTGATCGAGTTGGCATTTTGGCCTATCGTTTGGCATAACCCCCTACCTTGACTCAAATGCACAACGTCTTTCACGTATCATGGTTGAGAAAGTATGTTCTGGACCCAAGTCATGTGTTACATGCTCGACCACTAAAAGAACATGCTAACACTACTTGTGAAGAGACCATATGAGACGTGAAGCGACTTGGGAGCTCAAAGAGCTTGCGCAAGAGCTATCCACAACTCTCCAAATAAGGTACGCAAGTTTTGAGTATGAAACTTTTTGTAAGGGGGAGGAGTGTTATGTCAGTTTGTTTGGAGATAAATAAATAATTGTTGAGTTATTAATTAAAAAAAGGGATAAAGATAAATAATTGGAATTATAATTATACTAAAAAACTAAAACCTAACCTAAATAGAATGCACAACTTATACATAACCTAGCCTCTTATTCCTCTATAAATATACATATAACACACAAAAATTCCTCCCCATCACCATTAGCCCCCTACTGCCCTTTCCCTGCGTCCCGTCCCCACAAAAAAATATAAACAAACAACTTTAATATTTTTGTTGTGGTTCACCAGTCCTTAAAGAAAAAATAAAAGTATATCAATCCTTGCTTAGTTTTAGCGGAGAGGTGTAGGAAAAAGGAGGAAAAGAAGCGCGTGTAGGAAATTTATTCGCCGAAAAAAAGTAGGTTACCTTCCCCTCTTCTCGGATTGTCCGCACTTCGTGTATTGAATCAAGCTTGCTTGGATTTTATTTTGTTTTTATGCTTGCTCTATAACGTTAGTATATAGAGGTATATTTGTGTTTTATAAGCAACCAGGATTGAGAATTTTCTTTACTAAACTTGAACGACATAAACTTTGCATCAAGAAGTAAATTTTAGCTTCACAAACAAATTGGACTACTTACCCTATAAAGCTACCTAGTTTGTATCTACTCTTGTTGTTACGCAAATTTATGTTGATTGAGGACGCTGTGCATCTTATTTCTTATTTGTGACTGAATTTATGCTTCAACTTGGTTGTTCATGTGACATCTTTTCATTTCACCAAATTCAGCAAGTCTAAAACCACTGCTTCATACACATGATCAAACCTCTCACAACTTAAATTGGGTCCTCAAGTTAGAGTTACAAGCCAACTAGAGAGAACCCATCACTTCTAAACCAAAACACCATAATAGTACAAAAGGCCCAAAGTTGCAAATTTTAACCCCAAATCAATTCCAACCAAGCCCAAACCTTTAGATATAGCCTTTACCCATGAAGCAACATACCAAGTAAGCCAAATCCAGGTTCGAAACATTCTGTACAATACTTGACAAAATATCTTGTGAAATTATCGTTTTGCCCCTAAGCAAAAAAAATTCAGATTCTGAGGCTTGCTCACAATATTTACAGCAAGCAAACGAAGAAAAGTGGAAGGAAATTCAAAAGAATAAGTGAAAAAAGGGGGGCAAAGTTTGAAGTTTTGAAACTCTTTTTGTGCAATTTTGAGAAGCTTGGTTGTCTACCTTTTTGTGGTACTTACCCTACCATTTCCTCCATTTTATACCACCAACTGAGTCTCACATATTTTCCAAACTTTTGAACACTGGATTGTTGCATGATTTGAGTCTCATAGTGAGTTTGAGTGCAAAAGGTCCAAAGTTAACTAAAGATTTCCTAAGCAAGCCTTAGTAGTTCTTCTTTGGCTCAGCCTCACACATCTTTGGTCTCATTTTTGTCCTTGAATGTTATTCCAATAGTTCAAGTTTATGTGGGTTTGACCTGGTTCATTCTGGGCGTCTTTTTGGTGCATTTTGTGCTTAAAAGGGGTTGTTTTGATAATCTCGGATTCCACAACTTTTGTGGCTGTTTTGACACTTTGTTGGGATTGTTTTAAAGTCATTTAACGTGTGTGCTGAAGTGTTTTGGTCCGGCAAAGATTCAGATTCCTTTGTGTCAAATTTGAAGGATATTTGTGTGAAAGTGAAAGGTTAAGATTGTTTTGTTGAAGATTGACATTCACCTTTCTTATTTGCTCTCTTTGAGTGTTATTAACCTCATATTGGTTAGAAAACAAAGTGGTAAGACAGTGGAAAGAAAAGTAAGGAAGGAGTGCAAACATTTAGTTTTCACTAACGCACTTACCTTGCTTTGTTTTATGTTAATTTTTCCTTTTCCTCTTTCATGTTCTCTAGCTTGATTTCAGGTTATAAATGTAGTCAAAATCATAAAGTTTGGCCAGCAAGTCCAAGGAGGATGAAAGGCGTGATGCTACGATGCAACAAGCGGTAGACATGCTTCAGCAAATCATGAATGACTACGCCATGATAATGTGTGATTTGGATGACATGAATCAAAAGGTTCAAAGAATTGAGGAGCAAAGTGGCTCAAGGGCTGAACCATCCATTCCATCAAGGAGAGGAACCCAAGCGGAATTTGAAGATGAAGGACAAAGACAATCACCAAGGAGGCCTAGGAGGATTCTAGTCGTACTCTTTCAAGGCCCAAGGAGACAACACCAAGCAAGGAGGTACGTCGACAGATACAATCTAATTACACCAGAAGAAGATCACTATGATGGGTACCATTTTGTGCCTATCAAAGAGGCCATAACTAGCTTTACTCACAATAAGATGATTTCTTACAAACCAAAGTAAGTATTCCTACGTTTCGTGGTTGAAGTAACGCGGAAGAATATTTTCTTCCTTTTATGTTATAACTATTTTAGTTAGTTTTTTGATTCAGCTGAGAACTCAATTTTAAATAATCCACTGCAGGTTGTTGCCCAACTGTCCTATATTTGGAGTGGGAGATAAAGTTAGATCTTATCTTTTCTTATACAAACTATACTGAGTTGCAAAAGGTTAGGTATGCGTCTATTGATCTTGGGAAGAGATGAAAGTGGAACTTAGACAAAGATTCAGTCCAAATAACTATGAAATATCCGTGTTCAAAAACTTGCATAATGTAAGACAGGGTTCCAAGAGTGTGGATGAATACTTTAAGGAGTTGGAGATCTTGTTGGAGAGGTCAAACTTGGAAGAACCTCAAGGATCGACCATGGCCGTTTCTTGCATGGGCTGAATATGGAGATTACACAAAAGGTTAAACTTTATCCCTATGGTGATTTAACATCCATGGTACACATGGCCGAGAAGGTGGAACAGCAATTAAAGGTACGTGGCTCAAACTATTTCAATTCAGAGTTTTGTACTAATAATTCTTCCTCTTCTAAATTGCAAAGTAGGTTTTCACAGGTTGGGAGGTCACGCGCTAGACAAGACCCAGCCCGTAACACCTCACACAGGAAAGATGAAGGCCATGTTTCAAACACACAAAAACAGGAGGAAAGGACGAAAACAAAAGCCTATTCAGGGAGTTCTTCTAATCTCCCCAATGGATTTCGAGACATTAAGTGTTTTAAATGTCAAGGATGTGGTCACATAGGTAGAGAATGCCCAAATACTAAAAGATTAATGTTAATTGAGGAAACAAATGAATATGCGACTAAAGATGAAAATGAGCATGAAATGGAACATGAAAATGAATATGAAATTGAAGAAAACTTAGGAAAAGAAGAAGATTATGAAAACAAGGAATTTCTTTTTGTTAGAAGAGCCTTAAATGCATTCCAAAAAGTAGATGATCATGAACATCATAAAGAAAACATTTTTTATATTCATTACATGATAAATGGCAAAGTGTGCAATATGATCATTAATTTGGCTCTTGTGCAAATGCGGATATCATAGAACTTGTTAGGAAAATTGATTTGCCTATGACTAATCATCCGCACCACTACAAACTTGCATGGCTTAATGATTTTGGTGAAGTTAGTGTAAGTAATTTAGTTTTGATTTCCTTGAGCATTGGTAGCTATAAAGATGAGATTTTGTGTGATATAGCTCCTATGTATGCTAGTCATATTTTTTGGGTAGACCGTGGCAATTTGATAAACATGTTACGTATGATGGTTATCGCAAGAAATACTCTTTCAAGTTTGATGGCAAACTATTCAAATTACACGCACTTCCACCCCATAAGGTCCACGAAGATCAGAGAAGTATGTCTAAGTCTAGAAGCAACCCCAAAGAAAAGGAAGATGAGAAGAAGTTCTTGGAGTGCATGAGAAGTGAGGTTAAGAAATAGGAGTCCAAGGGAAAAGAGATAGTGCCCCTACGAGAGAAAGAACCTAGGAAAAGGTGTGCGTACATTTCTAAGCAAAGTGAGGTGACACATGCCCTTAAGAGCCTCAAAACTATGCTCATTCTTAAGTAAAAAAATTGCATGATCTTTAGTGGTGACTTACCACCCGCCTTGCCTAGTTCAATAGCATCACTTATTGAGGAGTACGGCGTCCTATTTCCTTCTGAAGAACCATCTGGACTACCACCTTTGAGAGGCATAGAACATCAAATTTACTTTGTCCAGGAGCTATCTTTCAAAATAGATCAGCCTATAGGGCCAACCCTGAAGAAACAAAGGAAATCCAAAGATAAGTTGAGGAACTCCTAACCAAATGCAAAGTTAGAGAAAGTTTGAGCCTTTGTGATGTACCAGTCATCCTAGTCCCTAAGAAAGATGGCACTTGGAGAATGTGGACCGGCTGTAGAGCGACCAATAAGATCACCGTGAAGTATAGGTATCCCATACCTAGGTTGGATGATATGTTGGAAAGTTGCGTGTGTCTAGGGTACTTCACCAAAATAGATCTTACGCAAGGCTACTTCCAAGTGAGGGATTAGGGAGGGAGATGAATGGAAGATTGCGTTCAAGACTAAGTTTGAACACTATGAGTGGTACGGCGTCGCTAAGGCATCGCTATTCGGCAGTGTCCGCACAGTGTCCGATGGTTACAACGTACGAAGAATTTACGTCGCTAAGTTGTCGCTAAGTCGTCGCTAATTCGAACGAAGTGTCATGCCCGCACATCTCCCAGTGTTGAATAACGGGAAAAAACTTCGTCGCTGATTCGTCGTTATGTCGTCGCTTCGTTTACCTATATATATGACCCCACAACCTTACATTTCATAAACAAAATACAAAGTATGCTCCGTCGTTATGAAACAACCCCAAGGCAAGGAGGGGCAAACAGTGCACCTCCACAACGGACTCCTCCTCAACCACAATGGTCTCCTCCTCAGCCACAACCCCAAGAAATGCCGGAACAACAGATCAATTACAGTACAATTATAGCAAACATGCAGCAGCAGTCGAGGCAACTGCACGTCGTGAACAGAAGGCTGCGCAAGTTGAAAGTCAAATATTACAATCTGAAGCGTCTCCTCAAAGAGTTCGCGGAGAATGTGGCGGCCACTCTTTCTTCCGATGACGAAAAGTGAACGGCCCCTCTCTGCTTCTCTTTTAGATTTCTTTTTTTAATTTTTCGTCTTCATAATGTAAATTTTTATTACTAAATGAATAAATTTTTTTTCCAATCACCGCTTTCTTTTTTTTAATTCATACACGTGTTTAATCCTCGACGAATCTGTGATGACACAGCGACAAATCGGAATACGAACGAAAAGTAAAACAAAACATTTGCGACACGCAGGTTTCATCGACAAAAAACCGACGATACACAACGCCGAGAACCTACTAACCGACGAATTTATTTACTTGTTTATCCATGTTTATGTTTCTGGAATTTTTGTGACACATTACCGACGATATAGCGACGAAACGGTACAAACTAAATAGCGACAAAAAAAGACACAGAGTAGCGACGAACCACCGACAAAACACCGACGAAATTGTAACGAAAGGATTAACCTGACTACTTTTTTGTTAGAGACAATGTATTTCATCGTAGTTTCGTCGCAATTAACAACGAAATTGCGTTTATCGCTATGTTGTCGCAAATTATCGACGAAATACCGACGAAACATGTTTCGTCGGTGGCTTTTTCGTCGGTAATTGAAATTCTTTTTGTAGTGAACTTTTAACACCTTTTTCATTTACCGTCATACTTATTCATTTACTATTTTATTTCCGTTTTAATTTTTGTTTTACCTCCTACGTATAAGTATACCCACGTATAATACCTATATTCATATATACTATAAAATTCGCCAACAATATGAAATCGCCGGCTGTCCACATACCATTCAACGATTGAAATTTCATTATATATGCCTATATAAACCATCGCACACAAATGAAAATAGACGTGTATATATATATATATATATATATTCATATAAGGATGCTGCACTTTATATATTTCCAAATTATTTATATATAAAAAAATGTACGGCTGGTCCAAATTTTCAGTTGCAAATTTTTTTTGTTAACTTTCCAAGAGCACTAAAATTTTCTAATTTCATATATTGATGAAACATAAACTAATTACTTCAAAAATATTTGTGTGACCGAAGCCTTTTTTTCCTTCCGTGAGACCAGCAACCACCACAAAAAAAAATGGCTTATACATAAACATTCATATACCACTGCCGGCATGCAAAACTTTATACATATATGTATTTCACTTTATACAAACATGTATATACATCTATCTATGCATTCACAATTACGAATGCATGATCCGACTTAATACGAAAATAACATAATAACTTTGTAAGAGCATAACAAAAATAGCAAGGATACTTACCTTGTGTAACGATTATACGCATTACACGGAGAACCTGATTGAAATTGGATTAAAAATCACTTGTTCTTGGCTCTAGAAGGTTTCGGCTGGGGCTGTGGTTTGTTTTTTTTTTTCTGAAAATAAAGTTGTTGGAATCTAGAGAAATATTAGGGTGGCTTATATTCATATACAAGGCATTGCTCTTTTTTTTCTCCATGGCTGCTGGCGTGAATACTATGGAAGGGCAGCCTCCACGCTGCTGTGATATTGCTGTGGGAAACAAAAGGCAGCAAGGCTGCTAACCTACTAGGGCTGCCGAGATTTTGGTTAAAAAGGGAGGGTTTGGTTATCTTATAGAATTAAGTTAGTTTAAGAGATATATTGGAAGACATTTGGTAGATGGAATCGGGGTTCTATTTTGATATTTGTTTTTTTATGCAGTTTAAAGATTACACGTGTTGTGTATTTAAGTCCGCTTCTTGTTTGCTTTTCAGCAATAATGTCTAACATTAAGGATATTCCTACAATGAACGGTTCAAACTATAAGCAATGGAAAGGTCAATTTGAGATCTTTCTAGGAATTACTGATCTAGACAATGCATTACAGATAGATCGTCCAGCTGTGCTAACAAACGAAAGTACCAGTGAGGAAAAATCTCACATGGCACGCTGGCCACGATCATATCGCATGTGTCTTATGATCATACAAAAGAGTATCCCCAAATGCTTCAGGGGACACGTTTCTGAGTCCACGACAGCTAAAGAATTTTAAGCCGATCCCGAGCAAAGATATGTCAAGAATGAGAAAGCCGAGGCATGCAATCTCTTAAAGAAACTTTGCTCGAAATAGTACCGTGGAATTGAAAGTATAAGGGTGCATAAAGTTATGAAGGTTGTCGCCACCCAGTTCGGTGGTAAGAAACGCAAAGCTGCGGAAATGGTTACTGTGCAAAAGGTAAGTCAAAAGGAAAAGGGGGTGCCTACTACTGACACACCCAAAAGCATGACTTGTTTCTTTTGCAATAAGGAAGGACATTTAAGGAAGAATTGTATCTGTTATATATCTTGTCTCAAGAAAAAAGGGTACATTCTTAGTTTGTTCTGAAGTTAATTTTGTTTCGGATATAGCCACTTGGTGGGTCGATACGGGAGCCACGACTCACCTATCTGTGACTATGCAAGGTTGCCTAAGCCATAGAAAACCAAGAGACGATGAAAGATACGTCTATTGGGGAAATGGCAGTGCATAAAGGTTGAAGCCATCGGGCATTTCAGATTGCTGTTGACGTCCGGTTTCTATCTAGATTTGCATGACACTTTTGTAGTACCATCGTTTAAACGAAATCTTATTTCGTTTTATCGATTGGATAAAAGTGGATATTACGGTTATTTTGGAAATGGAAATTTCCAACTTTATCACGCTTCTAGATTGATTGGTCACGGTATAATGTCCGAAATTGATAAACTTTATTCAATAAATGTTGCTTCAAATCAGGAAACCTTGCATGTTGTAACGGAAACGTTAAAGCAAAATTAACTCATGAGAATTCAGAATCACTTTGGCATCGACGTTTAGGACACGTGTCCAAAAACAGAATAAAACGTCTTGTCAAAACAGAAATTCTCAATACTTTAGACTTAACCGACTTAGAGTCGTGTGTATTTTGTGCTAAAGAAAAACAAACTAAAGTCCGAAGATATGAAGCAAATCGTGCAAATAGTCTATTAGAGTTGATCCATATCGATATTAGTGGCCCATTTCATCCGGTTACTCGAAATGGCCACTC
Organism: Eustoma russellianum; assembly: GCA_036186865.1. Classification (NCBI taxonomy): domain Eukaryota; kingdom Viridiplantae; phylum Streptophyta; class Magnoliopsida; order Gentianales; family Gentianaceae; genus Eustoma; species Eustoma russellianum. The sequence goes on from AP025065.1 coordinate 3,295,973, forward strand.
TTATTTTATCACCTTTATTGACGACTATTCGCGATATGGCTACATATTCTTGATTAAAGAAAAAGTGCAAGCAATACACATGTTCAAATCCTTTAAAGCTGAAGTTGAGTTACAACTCAACAAAAGGATTAAAGCCGTTAGATCGGACCGTGGAGATGAATACTACGGTCGATATGATGGATCAAGAGAACAGTGTCCAGGACCATTTGCTAAATACCTAGAGGAAAACAGAATCGTCCCTCAGTACACCATGCCTGGGTCACCAAGCATGAATGGTGTAGCTGAAAGACGAAACCGTACACTTATGGATATGGTGTGTAGCATGATGAGTCAAACTACACTACCATTATTCCTCTAGGGAGAAGCGCTTAAAACCGCAGCTTACATCCTCAACCGACTACCAACTAAAGCAACGATAAGGATCCCTTATGAGTTATGGACTAAACGTAAGCCTAGCCTTAACCACATAAGGGTTTGGGGCTGTCCAGCAGAGGCAAAGCCTTACAGGCCAAATGAAAGAAAGTTGGACACCAAAACAGTTAGTTGCTATTTCGTTGGTTACTCGGAAAGGTCACGAGGGTATAAATTCTACGATCCCACAAGTAAAGTGTTTTTTGAGACAAATTCGGTAAAGTTCTTTGAGGATACTTTGGTTCTGGGGGGAATGATTTGCATATGCAGATCATCAAGTTAGATGAGGCACATTCAGATGCGACAGAAATGCGAATCGAACCATCTTTTTGGGAGATAGCATCAGCGGTATCCGCACCTGAGGTACCTCATCCCAGTAGTGACGCTCCATAGGAACAAGTTCATATTCCTGAGGAAGTTACTGAAGAACCCGATGAATTGCCGACTGATGCAGTTCAGGAACCTACAGTATCCCAAGAACAAGTTCCCCTAAGGAGATCCACTCGTGCTCAGAGAAATCCCATACCTAGTGATTATGTGGTGTATCTCCAAGAACACGAATTCGATGTCGGTATGTTGGACGATGACCCCAAAAATGTCCAACAAGCATTGCAATGTCGAAATTCAGAAAAGTGGATAAAGACCATGGAAGAAGAAATAAGGTCTATGCACGACAACAAGGTATGGGATGTCGTCTCGTTACCTAAAGGTTCGAAACCCGTTGGTTGCAAATGGATATTTAAAACCAAATGGGATTCAAAAGGCAACGTAGAACGATATAAGGCTCGACTTGTTGCTAAAGGGTTTACCCAAAAGGAGGGCATAGACTATACGTAAACCTTCTCTCTAGTATCCACAAAGGATTTCTTCCGGATAATCATGGCTTTAGTGGCACATTTAGATCTTGAGCTACATCAGATGGATGTCAAGACTGCGTTTTTAAACGGAGAACTCGACGAGACCATTTACATGGTTCAACCGCCTCGATTCGAGGTGGGAGATCCAAAAGACATGGTTTGTTGACTAAAGAAATCCATCTATGTGCTCAAGCAAGCATCTCGACAGTGGTAATTCAAATTCGCCAAAGTGGTTGTCTCCTTCGGTTTTGAGGCAAACCAAATTGACGAATGCATGTATCACAAGTTCAGTGGGAGCAAGTTCATATTCATGATCTTGAACGTAGATAATATACTGCTTGTAACAAACGATGTTAACATGTTGAGCGACACCAAATCCTTTCTAAGAAAGCATTTCGAGATGAAAGACCTTGGTAAAGCCTCATATCTGTTAGGACTTGAGATACGGAGGAATCGTACCCAAGGTATCTTAGGTCTCTCATAACAGGGATACATCGAAAAGGTGTTGAAGCGGTATAGCATGGTCAAGTGTAAACCACTTAATACCCCTGTGGCAAGAGGAGACAAGTTTAGTCTGAAACAATGTCCCCAAACAGAGTTTGAACGTTCAGAGATGAGGAATACTCCCTATGTTTCGGTAGTAGGGAGTATAATGTATGTCCAAGTATGTACACGACCAGACTTGGCATTCATTACGGGAATGTTAGGCAGATACCTCTCTGATCCGAATCAGGATCACTGGGCCACAGAAAAGAGGGTGCTGAAATATTTACGAGAAACAAAACAACACGTACTGACATATCGGAGATCTGATAAGTTAGAGATCACTAGAAATACAGATTTTGATTTTGCTGGATGCTATGATAGCATGAAATCGACCTCAGGCTATGTGTTTACCTTAGCCGGAGATGCGATCTCGTGGAAAAGCACGAAACAAACCTTATTGGCGTCCTCCACTATGGAGGCGAAATTCGTTGCTTACTTCCACGCATCCAATCAGGCGATATGGCTTCGCAATTTTGTCACAGGACTGCGGGCATTGGAGACTATCTCGTCTCCAATCAGAATTTACTTTGACAGTAAAGCTGCGATGCTATATTCAAATAACAACCGGAGTTCATCTAAAGCGAAATACATAGAGATGAAGTATCTGACTGTTAAAGAAAGAATTCAAAGTGGTCTGATCAGTATTGAGCATATGTGTACAGACTCTATGGTGGCCGACCCTTTGACTAAGGCCGTGGAACCGGTTGTGTTTCACAAGCATGTTAGCCGTATGGGTCTTAGTCTAGTTGAGGATGTTTTATCCTAGTGGGAGTCTGTAAGGTTTTTATTGTGCTCAATAAAGTTGTTTATTTCAGACATACAGTATAATGTACATTCCGGTTATATTAAAGTTTTTCTGCAGAAGTAATGTACATTAAACAGTTATGGCATACATTCTGAATTCTATTGATCTCGCTAAAGTAGGGCCAAGTTGGAATTAATATGTACGATCACCTAGCATATTAATTCCACACTACATATCCATTTCCGTATCCATGTCATTCAGTGGAATGTTAGTATCATGATTTAAGAGGGACTAGTCACTAATTCAATGTGGCGACGTGCGATTTAAGTCTTTTGCTAACATTTGCTGATGGACCGGAAAAGGAAAGACACACTAAGGGACATACGGTATATGATCTCAAAAGGGTGATATATAATCTTTAAGATACATACATAGTCCAAGTGGGAGATTGTTGGGATTAATTCGAGATACGTGTGATGCGCAACACATTGATAAGGTTTATACGAATTAATCATAAGGTGGACGTTATGTATGATAATATTATATGTCACATATGTCACGTAATAATATTAATTGTTACGTAAAACATCCACACGTTAAGTGATCATCGGGTATGTTCGTGGATATATAGTGTGGTCTAAATGGAAACCCCGAATATGTAGACAGTCATATGGTCAGAGACCGCGATGGATGGGCTCAAAGTGCAACGAACATAAAGTTACGACATCTGGTCCCCGAGGGGCGACAACCCACGTGTGGCTAGTAGATAATTGTTGGTACAATAATTAAATATTAAATAATATTTAATAATATTTGTTATTAAATATTAGATAATATTTGATAATAGATAGAGATAACTTTAATATAGCATCAAGTATATTCCAGGTATCTGGGATAAAGGAATCTCTATCCATAAAGGAATATGCCCACCAGGATTCCTATTGGATAATGGATAAAGATAACTTGAATATAATATCAAGTATATTCCAGACATCTAGAATAAAAGAAACTTTATCCATTAAGGAATATGCCAATTAGGATTCTCATATTCTCTCTCTATATACAGGAGGAGGCCTTCACCTCCTCATGTCATCAGACAACAATCAAGAATTCGGCCATAGAGAGGGAAAAGAGGTAGGGTGTGTCAACATTGTTCTATAAAGTCCACACTGCCTAGCCTCTCCATCGGATAAAGCAGTGAATTATTGGTTCCGTTCAAAGGGTATATCAGCAATTGGTGGGAGGTCGTGAATCTTTGGATCACGCCAGATTCATCATCAGCCGGAGCAGTTGCAGCGTACGTGTCCAGATTAACAAGAGCAATGCAGCAAGGTATATTTTCCGCATTTTGTTACTTTGTCTATTGATTCGATTAAACGGTCCTATTCAGGGGTTTATTAAATTAAATCCAATAGGGTTCACTAGCATGTTAATTGGTTGCACATAACAACAAACTTCTTTTTAGTTGAAAGATTTGTTAACATCCTTGACAGAGTCATCACTCGTAATTTTAAGATTCTAATGTTTCGACAATTATGCATATTTCCTCGACGAATCGATATTTTAGTTCTTTACAGCTCATCATCAACGTTCTTTTACCGAGTATTTGTTTTTTATTTTTTTACTTTCTCCACTATTTGTCCTCAAGGTCATTTACTTTTTTTTTTTTTAAATTGATTGATTCCTGTGATTGTCGCCACTCTTTCTTTCCAAGACAAAGTCTTTATGATGTGTCTATTTCAACAGGATTGAACCATCCAAAGTCATAAAGTATTTTCTAAACTGTACATACAAGGGTAACAATATTAAAATCGAAGAAGGGAAGATTATGTACACGTTCTTTAATGTTTAAGTTAGTAAAAAGAAACATAAAGTAAAACGATAATATGCAAGAAAGTAGAGTTTGTAATCGTACGTTTATCTACCTTAAAAATGTATCTTACATAGGGAAACAGTCCCCTTATAATAAAATTCAAATAGATGAAGGAACAAAAGTCGTGAGAGGACTCTCCCTCATTTCCTGGTAAGAGTAAGATAACCACTTAGTTTAGGATAAGCTTATTCCAGATGTCTGGAATATACTTTTCAAGATCTGAGAGATGTTCTTAAATAAAAATTTGTCCATCCATTGTCACGTTCATCCCCTTTGGAATATTTTGGTATCGGAAGGATCACTTTTTACACGATAAAGGACACGATCCAAGATAATTCTTTCTTCCATCTAAAGTATAATACCAATCGCTGAAAACTCCAAGGCAATTACCAAAACTAAATCTACAAATTGTAAATAAAAAAATTCACTTAATTAAACCAAATTAATGTAATTAGCAGAGAAGAAATATATGTATTTAACACTCATTTTTATGTTTATGAACGATTACAGTTGCCTTATTCAGACTTGGTCAAACTTCAAGATAATTTGTTGCAAGTTGTGCGAATATGTTTTAGCAGGACAAAGCAACTATGTTTTTATCAAGTAACTAACACCAAAAAAAAAAAAAGTCATATAGCGACAGACAAATTTCGTCGCAATTTCATCGCTAACGGAATATAGCGACGAAATTGCGACGAAATTTGTAGGGTCGTTATACGGCTTGTCTCAAAGTGATTTTCGTCGGTGCCAGCATCGGTATATTGCGACGAGAGAAGGCTCGTCGGCGGTTCGTCGCAACATTGCGACGCAAATTTGTCAGGTCTGCGACCTGTTATTTCCGTCGTCGTTTCGTCGGTATGTCTTTTATCTTCGCTATTTTAAAATTTTTGATATTTTTAAATGCCCGGGTATGCGACATTTTGTTTCGTTGCAGGCTCGTCGTTATTATTTAAATTAATATTAAATATTAATATTAAATATTTATAATTTATTAATAATATCAATATATTATTAATTAAATAGTTTTTATTATTATTTAATTTTTATAATATATTTTATTTTCTATATAAAATCATTTTTACGAATATTATACAGAAATACGGTATTTGCGTGTTGAAGTTTGTATAATTAAACAACACAAATGAAATGGAATCCGTATAAATGTGAGATAAAATATAAAAGAACAAAGAGTATGTCAATACTAATAAATGAAATAGTCAGTACAACAAATCAAAAAATAAAATACTATGCAGAGGAAGTTGGAGGGGGATCATGCGGAGAAGGGTGACCATCATGAGGGCGAGGCTGAGGCTGCGAGGAGCTGGAAATAAAAGAGATGAGGATCTGCGATAGCTGCGAGATTTGCTGGTTCGTCTCCTGCTGCGCCTGCATCGTCCTTTGCTGCGCCTGCTGAAGCGCCTGCTCAACCGTCTGCTGAACCGACTGCTGCAGGCACCTGCTGGGTCTGAGTGAGCTAAGAAATAAAACAAACTAAGCAAAAACAAATGTATCGTAGTCCTACTTACACTGATGTCGCGGGCCTTCGCCATGATCCTGTCTTCTATCTCGTCGGAGGTTTTCTTCCGATGCGTCTTGTAGAAGAGATCGTAGGAGGCTGGCCACTCCCCCGTCTCCGCGTGATGAAAGAATGAAATAAAATATGTTAGTGAAATCCAGAATTTTAAAAATTTTGGCCTGACCTATTCGTTTATCGGAGGTATCCCGGCTTTAAAGGCCTCCCCCAAGTCAAATCAAAAATAAAAAAGAAAAAGGCAAATGAACACATTATACTACTTACATTAACCATATACGAATACAAAAAAAACAACAGCAGAACATAAGAAATCAATGAATCTAAATAATCCACTTAAGTCAATGAATCTAAATAATCCACTTAAGTCAACGAATCTAAATAAACCAATGAATCAATGAATCTAAATAATCCAATATTAAAATACTTACCATCGTACGCATCGTGGTGCTGTGGAAAACCGAACCACCTGAGTGTTGTGGCAGGTGCTGGGGCCTGTAGATTGCCGCTGCGCCGGTTCGCCGCGTTCCGGACGCTGCGGGCTGGTTAGCAGGGTCCGTCCACCCTTCTATCCACCCTGCCCAAGTGGCCTCGGATACGTAGGGAGGCCTCGCAGAAATAGGGTCACGCTCCCACTTGGTCTTGTGCGAGTTGACGAAGTTCCCGTAGCGTTTGGCGGCCCTCTGGTGCCAGGCCTGCTCCACGTCGTGGGCGATGTTGGCTGGCCAGCTGTACGCCTTCCTGCACTTATTATACGGAGGAAAAATAAAAATGTGGTTTAGAAAAGTAATGATCGATTACGTATCAAAAAGTGAAATTCATCAAATTCGAATACCTGAAACTCATCCCAGTAAAACTTACGTGTCTGCGAGGGTAACACGGGACCAGGCATATCCAGCAGGGTCCTACCTCAGGTGGAAGGACCGAGTGATGCAAACCGGAAATCTGGCCCGAGTCCAATGCAAACCTGAAAGAGGTGAAGTTGTTAGGAAAAAATAACTCATGAAATATATTTGAAAACGTGTTAAAAAAATAAAATCATTACTTACGTATGGGTATCATGTGACCAAGGGAGGACACGACGCCCTGGTATGACCACCCTCGTCCGATGCCGCATCAGATGCCGGATGATGTGCTGAACCGGTGGGTGTGGGTGGCGTTGTTGATCTGGGGGGTGCGGACTTATCGGCAGACCCTAAAAGGTCCGCGTCCGCAGCCAGAGCGGCGGTCGACACCGAACCAAGCAGGTCATGCTGAGAGATTGAACAGATCGAACTCTCCTGAGAGGACCGTCTGGCTAGTGGGTAGGTGGATCGAGTAGGTAAACCCTCACTAGCCATCAGTATCTGCAAGGGTGAAAAATTTAAAAGGCACATTCAACAAGTTTAGGGGTTGGTTGGCCAAATAAGATGTCCAAAAAATGACAAGTGTTTACATACATTTAATGCAAGATATTAATTATTTTGAAAATTTCGGCATGACCTATTCGTTTATCGGAGGTTTTCCGGTCTTAATGGCCTCTCCCCAAGACAAATCCAAATCCAAACAACATGACATGATTAACCAAACTACACAATCAAACTTCATCATCAAATTACACTTCAATGTATACATCACTTGAACTTGATACTTAAAGCTTAAATATGCATCACCTCTAAACAAATTACACTTCAAAATATACATCACCTCTACATACTTATGATACATAACTTATAACATGAATTATGCATAAAAATGGTAAATTAAAGAGAATTATGGGCTGCCCAAAGTAAACACAATTCAGTTTAACAACAAACAGGCTTCAACCATAAACTAGCTAAACAAAGTACATGCCTTCAAATATATCACTTTGTAACATAAAATAGGCATGAAAAATTGAGAATTTAAGAGCATTAGGGGCTGCCCAAACATACCTTAGCCACATGATCACCAAACCAGCACCACGCCAGCCCCGCCCACAGCCACTCCCAACACCACTGCCCCGCCATTCACCACCCCAACCGCCCCACCCTGCCCCAACCCGCACCATCCAGCCGCACCCCGTCCCACCAGCACCAAACCTGCACCACGCCAGCCCCACCCACAGTCACCCCCCAACCACCACTGCCCCGCCATTAACCACCCCAACCGCCCCCACCCCGCCCCAACACGCCACCATCCAGCCGCACCCCACCCACCCAGCCCCACCCAGCACCAACCTGCACCACGCCAGCCCCACCCACAGCCACTCCCAACCACCACTGCCCCGCCATTCACCACCCCAAACCGCCCCACCCTGCCCCAACCCGCACCATCCAGCCGCAATCCTGCCCCACCTAGCCCCACCCAGCACCAACCTGCACCACGCCAGCCCCACCCACAGCCACCCCCAACCACCACTGCCCCGCCATTCACCACCCCAACCGCCCCACACCGCCCCCAACCCGCACCATCCAGCACTGCCCCACCCACAGTCACCCCCAACCACCACTGCCCCCGCCCCACAGCCATCCCCATAGTCCCCAATCCACCACCAACACCCACAACCCAAACCCAAAACAAAGAATTGAATCTATAACTAATTAAAAGCATATTAAAAACGAAATAGGAAGAAAAACTAACCGGGGAAGGAGGTCACCAAAGAATGGAGGAAGCTGGAGGAGTGGCGGTGGAGAGAATTTGCGGGGCGAGGGATTCGTGGGGGGGAGGGAGAATTCGCAGGGGCTGAAATGGGGAAGAAGAAGGGGGATTTCTGTTTTAATTTCGAAATTTTGCGATGAAATAGCGACGGGTGTTCGTCGCTATTTACTGTGTCGTCGCTATTTCTTGTGTAGTCGTTATCTCAAACTTGCGACGACACGTTTCGTCAGTAAATCGTCGGCGCTCTTCAGTATTATAAAAAAATAATACAAAAATTTAAAGTACTTACAAGCACACATTATGTATATACATGTGTATAAGTACATCAACACATACACACTTTCACATAAAGAGGTACATAAAAATTTTTGACTAATGTAAATCTTCATTTTCATCCGCATCCTCATACGCATCTTCCTTTTCATCTTCATCTACATGCTCGTCGTCCTCTTCATCCTCGTATTCGTCTTTGCCTACATCTTCAATATTGTCAGCCGGTTGTATGTTGAGATGAATTTCGATGAAAACCGCCGTTGGGGTCATTTAGAGGGAGATTGTGCAGTTCAACATGCGTCGTATCCACAACGCATGGGTTTTCTTCTTGAAATTCGGCATCCATGCCATCTAAACCTGGCTGGATGCTGACATCAAACTTGCTCGATTTCACTTTGCACACGGCTCGCCAGTCTTTTGAGCTCGCATTCATCCTCGTCGTCGGATACGATAGATAGTACACCTGGGACGCTTGACTAGCCAAAACGAATGGATCGTGCTTTCTGTACCGTCGCCCTTGGTGTATGTCTACCAACTTATATCGGTCGTGAACCTTTGTGACAGCGCGATAACCTTCCCGAGTTGGATCGTACCATTCGCATTTGAATAGCACCACCCGTTTTATAGGCAATGCGGGATATTCGAGCTCAATGATGTCAGTAAGGTAGCCGTAGAAGTCATCCTCGTCTGGGCTATTGTGATACCGCTTGATACACACTCCGTTGTTCTCCGACCATTTTTGGCTGGCATGGGAGACTGTGTGGAATCTATAACCGTTCACAAAACACATGTCGTAGCGCGTGACTCTGTTCAATAGACCCTCGGCTACTGGTGTCAGAATGTAACTGTACTCTTCGTCAGCCAGATGACCTTTGCTCACCTGTAAAACGACAAGTAAGTATACATCAGCGGGGCAATAAATGCGTATCACATGACGTACACATAACTAGCAAATATGTAACTTACATACCACCTGAACCAATCAGCAAACTTGGCATCTAACTCATTGTTTATTGCATTGCTCGATATACCCGGTGAACGTTCTTGCAATAAATCAACGAATAAGCTGAAGCAAATTACGAATGAGTACCCTGTATATCTTTGTAATATCATGGATAGAGTAGCGCAAGGTATTTACAAATTAAATTGGATATCGTTTATACCTCTGGAAACGGTCGACTTGACGGCAGTTGCGCAGAACATAAGAATGAGCAATCTTCAGATCGCTGTCCCCCAATATCACTTCCTTTCCCTGTCTGTGAAATCTGATCGGATGTGTGAATATCGGGAGGGACACCGGATCTGGAAATGCCATCGTCATTCCGGGGTACATCTCTGCACCTCAATGGGACATCTGGCCCGAAGTAATGAGACACGAAGTTCGAGGCTTCCTCCGTCAGGTAGGCATTGCACATTGAGGCCTCGACTTTCGCCTTGTTCCTGATATTCAGCTTCAAATGCCTGAGATATCTGTTCATATATATTGAATACTCCAACGTCACATGATAAGACAAATTGGTAAGCATGCTCGCACTTAGACAAATAAGAACGTCACGTAATAAATAAGAGTACCTCTTGAACAGATACATCCACTGTACTGAATATGACCACCAACGCGTGCCTCGTATGGTAGATGAACTGGCAGGTGTTCCATTGAATCAAAGAAGGCCGGAGGGAATACAATTTCCAGCTTGCATAGGATCACTGGGATTTCGCCATCCAGCCTTGACATATCATCCGCCCTGAGTCTCGTGGATGTAAGAAATCTGAAAAACAGACTCATCTCGGTAAGTGCTTCTCATACATTGGTTGTAAGTAGCTCGCAGAATGCAATGGGCATCAACCGTTGCATGAACACATGACAATCGTGGCTCTTCATCCCGTGCAAACCACGTTTATTCACGTCGATGTTCTTCGACAGGTTCGAAACATGGCCGTCGGGAAATCTAGCCGTCCCCAGCCACGCTAACAACGCACAGACTTGCTCCGCAGTCAGCATGTACGAGGACTTCGGCATGTAGGATGTGCCAACGGGATGCAACTCCGGTCGCATTTTGAGGTCGCGCATATCAAGTCGTGCCTTCAAATTGTCTTTCGTTTTTCCCGGCACATTCAGGACTGTATTGAAGATGTTGTCAAACACGTTCTTCTCAATGTGCATGACATCCAGGTTGTGTCGGATCATATTGCTCTTCCAGTACGGAAGCTCCCAGAATATGCTTCTCTTCTTCCACCCGATACAGTCACGGGCCAGGTCTACGTTGTGGCTTCCGTATGGATCATTAGCGACCCCAACGAATCCACAACTGTCTATCTCCTCCAACACCTCTGCACCCGTGAGAAGCTCGGGCTTCATGTCCTTCTCGATGATGCCAGGCATGAACGCTGTCACGTTCTTTCTGTACAAATGACGTCTGGTCAGGAACTTCCTATGGCTGTCGAACCAGCAAATTTACGTCCATGTTTCAAGGACATCGTCTTTGCTTGCTTCATGCAGTAAGGGCAAGCGTATTTCCCCACTGTACTCCAATCCAACAACATAGAATAAGCCGAGAAGTCGCTGATCGTCCACATCAGCGTAGCGCGTAGCTGGAAGTTTTGTTTGGTCGATACATCGAACGTCTCCATGCCAAACTCCCACAACCACTTCAGCTCCTGTATCAATGGCTGCAGGTATAGGTCGATCTTCTGTTTCGGATTCCTAGGCCCCGGTGCGATCACAGTCAAGAACATGTACGGCTTCTTCATGCACATCCAAGGTGGTAGATTGTACGGCGTCACGATGACAGGCCACAACGAATACTGCTCTCCCAACTATCCGAACGGGTTGAATCCGTCGGTGCATAACCCCAACCTAACGTTCCTTGTCTCCGACAAAAAACCCGGATGTGTCGCATCGAACGTCCTCCAAGCTTCGCCATCAGATGGATGGCACATCTCACCGTCTTTCGTGTAGTGCTCCGCATGCCACCTCATCTGGCTAGCTGTGGCACCGGATGCGTAGAACCTCTGCAGTCTAAGGGCGAGAGGTAAATAGTAGAATTGCTTTCTTGGCATGTTCCGATTTCTTTTGCTCGTTCTCCACCTGCGTGTCGCACAGACCCTGCACTTGTCTTCATCCTTGTTGATGCCCCAGTATATGATGCACCCCTCCGAACAACAGTCGATCTTCTGAACCGGTAGTCCCAACGCCTGCAGCTGTTTCTTGGTCGAATAAAAACTGTCGACCATCGTGTTCCCTTCGTGAAGAGATTCCCTCATCAGCTGACACATCCCATTGTACAATCTCTCCGTCATGCGGTGCTCCGTCTTCATGCTCGTCATCCAACCGATCATGGACATCTGTGTGTGACTACCGCAACCGGGATACAGCGGCGTGTTGGCGGCGTTTAGTATCTCAAAAAACTGTCTTGCCTGAGGGTTCGGATCTTCCTCCACGAATATAAGCGGCTGTTCATCTGGTACTGCTCTCCCGTAAATGCATCTGTAAGTACTGCTCTCCCGTAAATGCGCCCGGGGCTGCGTCTTGCACCATCTGCACGTACGGGTTCTGAGATCCCTCGCCTATTTCTTCGACATCAACCTGACCGGGTCCCCCTTCGACGTGAACAGTTGCAGATGTAGACGCCCCTGCATATTCACCGTGGTAGTACCATGTATGGTAATTGTGCACGAAACCTTGTTTCAATAAGTAAACCCTCACGTCACCCGGATCCATATATTTACGGTTCTTGCATTTCTTACACGGACATCTAATCTGCGTTCCACTTTCATTACTCGTCGTAAAATCCACAAATTCTTCGAGACCTCCAACAAATCTATAACTCCACTCCCCGTTGTTTACTCTCTCATACATCCACTTTCTATCGCTCCTCCTCGGATCCATTTTCTCGATATACCTTAAAAATAACAGCATCTATCTTTCCTCGGTGTGAAAAATCTCAAAATCCACACAATAAGATATCTCCCTTCAATATTTTCGTTGAAAGTTGATGATTTATGTGTTTGAAATGGGAGAAGAATGGGAGAAGAGTGGAAGAGGAAAGATGGTTTTATGGTTCTCTGCCTGCAACTTTACCGATGATATAGTGACGCCATAGCGACGAACAAAGAAACACAAATACCGACGCTTAAAAGGAAACAAACACAAATACCGACGACTTAGCGACGCTTAGCGACGAAACACTTCGTATGGTGTGCGTGTATTAATGTCTACATTCATTGCTTACCGACGCTTTACCGACGAAATAGCGACGCACGACGTATCTTCACACCATACGATGCGTTTCGTCGCTATATGCGTTGCTAAGGCGTCGCTATACAGTCTCAACGGCAGTGTCCGCACAGTGCCTGATGGTTACAACGTACGATGCATTTACGTCGCTAAGTCGTCGCTAATTCGTCGCTGAATTCCCCTATATAAACATCAACCTGCCGTGACTCTCATAATATAAAAAACAAAATCTCCTTTCTAATCATATAAAAAGAGACAAATATGATTCGTACTAAGGCCCAGGCACGCCGTGGTAGTGGTCGTACATACCTAAGACGGGCTCTTCAACCACCCGCACCTGCACCGGTTCCTCCATAACAACAACCACCCCCACCGGCTGACTCCTCCGAACCCACTGTGCAGGGGCCAAGGCGGCAAGAGGATCGCCAAATTGGCGATCCTCGTGTAGAAATAAAGGAACTGTGTAACACAGTGGAGGAGATGAGGGAGGTGATTAAGCAACAGGATGAGCGTCTCGACTACCTGGACAGAAGGCAGATGCAGATTAAATCCAAAGTTGCGCAGCTGAGACGCCTCCTGAAGGCGTGCGCAGAGAGTGTTGCTACTCTCTGTTCGGATAACGAACAGTGAACGGCTCCTCTCCGCTCTTCTTTTAGATTTTTTTTCATTTTTGTCCTTATGTATTTTGCATTTTTTAATTCTCTATTAATGAAGTTTTTTTTCCCAATCATCGCTTTCGTTTTCTTAATTTAAACATGTGTTTAATCCCTTACGAATCTCGACGACGCTAAAATACAGACGACGCTAAAATACAAACGAAATGTGGTTCGAAAAAATTTGGGACGACTAATTCGCCGACTAAACAACGACTATATACCGACGAAACTTAATACAACGACGAGAACCTAATAACCGACGAATTTATTATCGGTGTTTGAATTTAGCGACGCTTTACAGACGAAATAGCGACGCACGACGTATCTTCACACCATACGATGCGTTTCTCGCTATTGGCGTCGCTAAGGCGTCGCTATGCAGTCCCAACAGCAGTGTCCACACAGTGCCCGATGGTTACAACGTACGATGAATTTACGTCGCTAGTCGTCGCTAATTCGTCGCTTTTTCAAACGAAGTGTCACGCCCGCACATCTTCCGGTGTTGAGTAACGGGAAAAAAATTCGTCGCGGATTCGTCGCTATGTCGTCGCTATTTTTACCTATATATAACTCCACAGCCTTACATTTCACATAAACAAAGTTATAAAACTTCCTAAACAAAATAAAAAGTATGCCCGGTCGTTATATAAGAACCCCAAGGCGTGGAGGGACAAACAGTGCACCTCCACAACGGCCTCCTCCTCAACCACAACGGCCTCCTCCTCAGCCACAACCCCAAGAAATGCCAGAACCGCAGATCAACTACAGTACGCTTATAGCAAACATGCAGCAGCAGTCGAGGCAACTGCACATCGTGAACAGAAGGCTGCGCAAGTTGAAAGTCAGATATTACAATCTGAAGCGCCTCCTCAAAGAGTTCGCGGAGAATGTGGCGGCCACTCTTTCTTCCGATGACGAAGAGTGAACGGACCCTCTCCACTTCTCTTTAGATTTCTTTTTTTAATTTTTCGTCTTTATAATGTAAAGTTTTATTTCTAAATGAATAAATTTTTTTTCCGATCATCGCTTTCTTTTTTCTTAATTCATACACGTATTTAATCCTCGACGAATCTGCGATGACACATCGACGAATCGGAATACGAACGAAAAGTAAAACGAAACATTTGCGACACGCGGGTTTCATCGACAAAAAACCAACGATATACAACGCCGAGAACCTACTAACCGACGAATTTATTTCCTTGTTTAACCGTGTTTATGTTTCTGGAATTTTTGCGACACATTACCGACGGTATAGCGACGAAACGTTACAAACTAAATAGCGAGAAACAAAAGACACAGAGTAGCGACGAACCACCGACAAAACACCGACGAAATTGTAACGAAAGGATTAACTTGACTATTTTTTGTTAGCGACAATGTATTTCATCGTAGTTTCGTCGCAATTAACGACGAAATATCTTTTATCGCTATGTCGTCGCAAATTACCGACGAAATACCGACGAAACATGGTATGTTGGTGAGTTTTTCGTCGGAAAACGAAATTCTTTTTGTGGTGTAAGCGGATTGTGACATTTGACTAATTTGTAGGCATTTGCCTAAATTTAACTGACTCTGTTGATAACAATCATAGATAACTCTCCTTTCCAAGAAATATAACACAAATTCTTCAAATTAATTCAACCAGCTAACTTTAGTAGAGTTTCTTTCAGATCGTGAGTGACACAATACTCTCAATACCCTCACGTGTTAACGTGGCTTGACATACACACGCGTTCGCTTTCAATCACAAACCACAAGCTATGCATGAACATCTGGTTTTGGGTAAGGGGAGACAATAAATGGCTAACCATAGGCAGAACCTGCCTTCAATCACGAACCACAAGCTAAGCATGAACATCTGGATTTGGGTGAGGGGAGACAATAAACGACTAACCATGGGACAAGCAAGGAGTGAGTCCACATTTTAAAACTGCTATGATACCATGTTGAAACTTGGACTTACATGACGTGAGACTCATATCCACTCAAAATCTTAAGACGTTGGGTGATGGTACCTTATCCTCATATAACTCATATATTTTTCTCAAACTAACCAATCTGGAGACAATATTCTCAACATTCAGGCCATTCTAAATTTTTATAATGATCAATAACAAAATACTTCATTTTTGAATGATTTAATCAATAAAATACGGAAACGACAAGAATGGCCAAAATCAAGCTGGCTAAGGTTAATAGAAGAATAACTTAATCAGACTTCAAGAAGCCGTTGTGGGACCAGATCTTCTCACCGCCTCCACCCTTATCCTATTGTCTGCTGCCGACACTTGGCAGTAAGAGAGATGGTGATGCTAGATGAGTGTCCTACGTATCTAACCTTACCACCCCTTTGCTGCCACGTGTCGGACGGTGAACAATAAGGTGAAGGTGGAGACGGTGAGGAGATCCCATCTCTAAAAAAACTCCTTTGTATTAAGAGATTATGGACTAATGTACATTGTTATACTTTGCACCAATTATGGTTGGGGATTGAAGTCTTTCGACATCGAATAAGGAAGGCTAGGTAGAGTTTGTACTGTTTTGATGTCATTTGCCTTAATTAGACTTGGCCAAACTGCTCAGATAACTTAGGTTCAAGCTGTCGAATCTTTATCTCTAACTAAACGTGAGTGGAAAGCAAAATGTTTTAGGTATAAACTATTGACATTGTTATCATCGTTATTGATTGGATTTTGGAACTAGTGACATTAACTGATTGGTCGGGATTTTTTTTTTTTGGGTTGAAATTCAGCTGACTCTATTGCTAACAATCTATAATCTTATGATAACTTTCTCCAAAGGTGACCGGCTGGAGACAGTTTTGGGTAGGGGTGGCTTGGCCAACTTCTAATGTGTATTGAGGTAGGGTTTTGAGGTGTGTGTGTGTATATATATAAGTGTGTGTCTATATATATACATATATGTATGTATGTATGTATGTATGTATGCATATAGTTAATTTCCTAATAGTTATAGTAAATATATGTAAAGTTAGTCGCTTAAGGGTTTAATTCCTATCCATGATTACCTATTCCAATCATATAATCTTATGATAACTATCACATGTGGTTAATATTTTCTTTTTCCTTTTATACTATTTCCTTTATTTTATTTTATTTCCTTTTCATAAAATATACGGTCATAACATTAACCCATTCAAACCTCTCAAACCATTGAAGGTACAAGACACCTTTGAAATTCTGGGAGATGGTCTAAAATGGAGCTTTGGCTCTATTGTTTGGTTCATGCCCTTTGACTTATTAAGATTACATTTGCCTTAATTAATTTTACTTTGGCCAAACTTATCAGATAACATTTGGCTCTATTTTCGAATCTTGGCCTCTAACTAAATGCAAGTGGAAACCAAAATGTCTTAGGTATAAATCAGTGACATTGTTATCATCGTTATTGATCGGATTTTGGACTTAGTGAATTAACTGACTCTATTGCTAACAATCATAGGACACCTCTCCTTTCCAATAAATATGACTCAAATTCTTCAAACCAACCAAGGAGCTAACTTCAAGTTTCCTCAAAACGGTTGATCAGTAGAGTTTCTTTCCGATCAAGATTGACAGGATTTAGGAAGAAACATGTTTAAGTTGGCCTGCTTGGTTTTTGTTTGGCTCGTCGTTTTCGGTACGTATGCACTATGCACTTGAACTTGCCGGATGAAATCCCATATTCATCTTATTACCTTCTATATGTTTCTTTTTTCGTTCAGTCGGTGGGAGACAAAAGGTTTAGGTATCAATCAGCTGTACAAAAATCTACAAGCACCATCATAAACAAACTGACCACAGCCCTCCTATATATTAGCTCCTTGGCATGGAAAAGCACACAGTTGATATGTGGTTGTCTTTTACAGGTGGAGTTGAAGCTGATGATCCTGAAAACCAAAGAACAACAACTCAAATGAAATCGAGGAGGCTCTTGGGAAGTATTTCGAATAGAAGAGATGTAACACAGCAAGACGATTGCTTTGCCAACGAATGTGATATAAATCATGGTGCAATCGCATGCTTGTCTCCTTGTTATTGTTCTTCACAGGAGTATTGCGTTTATTAAACCCCACCGGACCAAAAAAGAATAAGGTAAGGATTTTCTACCACCAAGTCTACTAACTTGCATACCCTATTTTATTCAAGGTTAAAACTTGGGATTACATGAATAGACACTGAATATGGTATCTCAACCTCATATAACTTATATATTTTTCTTAACTTGGCCAATGTTGGGCAATATTCTCAACACCCTCACGTTAACGTGGCTTGACATACACACGCGTTTTAGAATCCGTCCTCAATCACAAACCACAAGCTAGGCATAGATATATGGACTTGGCTAAATATGGACTAAGCAATAAGTGAGCCCATATTTTAAATTTGTTCTGATACCATGTTGCAACTTGGGCTTACATGACGTGAGAATCATATCCACTCAAAACCTTAAGGAATTGTGTGGTGGTACCTTATCTTTATATGATAAACCATAATTAAATCGTCCGTTAGTCAACGGCAGTCAATGGTTCGACTACGCTAGTTCAGCACTCGAAGTACTGCAGTTCAGCAGTCCAGCGCCCAAGCATAACAGTTCAGCCTCGGCTGCACCTCAGCAGAGCATCATGACGCCCTTATAACTTCGAAGAATATGCCAAGGTTTGCACCTCGGCACCAACTTCAGTTTAGGTTCAAATGCCGCACTACGGACCACTTCTGCGGGACAAGGCCAAGTCATGCATTTCGGCAAGGCCTAGTCATGCACTTCGGCAGAGTTCAGCTGTGCACCGCAGCAAATGAACCCAGTACGATATTATCTTGTGGGACCCTCCGACAGAG
The DNA here is from genome assembly GCA_036186865.1 of Eustoma russellianum. Taxonomy (NCBI): domain Eukaryota; kingdom Viridiplantae; phylum Streptophyta; class Magnoliopsida; order Gentianales; family Gentianaceae; genus Eustoma; species Eustoma russellianum. The sequence goes on from AP025065.1 coordinate 3,314,559, forward strand.
GTACAATTCAAATATAATGACTACAGTTGGGTATTCTTCCTGAACACGCCAAGGTCACAATAGCTGTCCTACTAGTCACATCAATCAGACCGACTTGTTATTCACATCGGTCAGGCTACTGATCACATCAGCAGACCTACGGTGCCTTAGGCTTTCTGTCCCAAGCAAACGTCTTATCCACAATCCAATATCAGGGGCCAAAGGTGGGGAAAAGGTCTATAAAAGCAAGCCAACCAGGACCAGGATCTGGATCCGGAATTCATACATTCATACTTAAAATCAAATCCATACACTTTGCTCCTCGACACATACTGTGAGAGAATCCTAACTCACCTATTAAATTACAAATCTCAGTGAGATATGACCCAAACTGATTTGAGCATCGGAAGATTTTTTCCCGGGGTCAACCCTCGGGACCTCTGACCTGTGCTTCTTTGTGCATGATATTTGGCGCTATTCCAGCTACGCATTCTCAATCCTAGTTAACAACTCTTCACGTTAACTGACAAAGTTAATTTGAGGTCGTCTAGACCCTTGGTGAAGATCCGGCTTCATCATTTGGCGCTAGAAGGAGGGCCCCCAGTCCCTTAACCCTGTAAAAAGCTCAAACTCGAAACAGCCAATGATTATTTATGACAAAAGGTTGACGAGAAGGTTTGGGTGAGTCATCCAACCCACCACGACGCATAGTTACACGTTCAGCCTCCCTAGAACAGGTTTCTCGGGTACCTGAATCTGCTATGCCTAATCCTGATCTTGTCCCTGAAGCTTCAAAGGATGTAAGGGAGAAAGCGATGAAATACGTTGCTGAAAACATAGAAATGTTCGAGGCCATGGTACGGCATATCAAAGGCAAGCAGTCGGAGGTGCAAAATATGGAGGTTGATCCACCTCCTCCTCAGAGAGAAGTATCACAAGGCCACTCTGCCAGACCGCATAAAGGATTTATGGCGGATGCTAGAAGACATAGTTTCAAGGCTCCAACCAAGGAGTCGGAGCATACATCCAGACCTCACTTAAGTGTGAGGTCAAAATCTTTGAAAAGCGTCCCTAGGGACGAAGAAGTTCCTCGCAGGCCGAGGGCTTACTATGAAGAGCACACGCAAGGGTTTCTGCAAGCAATCCAGGATAGTCCGTTTTCTGGGATATAGCAGAATATTTGGCACCCGACAGTTTTAAGGTGCCAAAGATGGACACTTACGATGGGACCACAGACCCAACGGACCATCTCTTTCAGTTTCAAACTGCAATGAGTCTAAAAAACATCCAGACCCGTTGCGTTGCAAGACTTTCCCTTTGTATTTAAGGGGAAATGCCAGGAGATGGTTCCAAGAGCTTCCATCAAAATCTGTGAAGTCTTTTAAACAGCTGGCGCAGAAGTTTAAGTCGCAGTTTGTGTCCAGCACCCCGTTTGTGAAGAACTCATCCCATCCAGATGGATCTGTGTTGCAATACATGCAACATTTCTCAGACGATTCACTGCATGTTAGTGACAGAAATGAAGGCGTAAAGGCCGCAACCTTCATTAATGGATTGCGGGCAGGTCGCCTCTTCTCACAACTGGCTGAGGAGGGGCCTACCACTTTAAGAGAATGCCTGTAGAAGGCTCACCAGTTTGCCCGAGGAGAAGAGGCAAACAGATTAAAGAGAGAGGCCGAGCATGCAGCCCGGCAAGAAAGCCGACCCAGTTTGAAAAAGGAAGATCGGTGCCATGAAGGAAAAAACCGTGATCGGCGCAGTGCGTTTGATCGTATAGGCGGTAAGGACAAAGGTGGTAGGGAGGGCTTACCACTGTTGGCTTCACACCAATATATTATGGACGTCATGGAAAAAGATGGTCTGAGGACAGAGCCAGAGCCTCTGAACGGCCTAGGATGAAAAGGAATCCTAAATACTATTGCCACTACCACAGAGATATCGGGCATGATACTGAGGATTGCAGGCAGCTGGCTCAGGATATTAAACGACTTATCGAACAGGGACATTTAAAATAGTTTTATGACCCTCGATCACGCCCAAACGACCGTCCGGATTTCACAGGGATCCCCAGAAAGACAAATGCCGCCCCGAGTCTCCACCTCGGCACCGCAGAAATGAGGATGCCGGAGAGCAGGGAAGGCGTGGGGCTGCAGGTCAGCCCCAAGTCAATGCTATTATATATAATTTCTGGAGGCCCACCTCACTCAGGCCAAGGAGCTCCTAGTTCCTCAGGAATCTCATCAGACCCACCAGCTAAAAGAGCCAAGATGGCAAGAGAGCTGACTTATGGTCCAGAAGATCCCATTCCACTGGACTCCAACAACACAGGGTTATTGATAGAGCTGTGTGTGCACCTTCCTCCAGATAAAGTTGTACAGGTCCGACGCGTTTATGTGGATACCGGTAGCGCTGTTAATATAATGTTTCATGGGTGTATCAGCAGCTTGGTTTACCCGATTCCTTGATGAAACCAGTTACCTCGTCCTTGTATAGATTCACTAGGGTTGCAGTGCGGCCAGCAGGTCTGGTCATGCTCAGGTGCAGTTTCGGCAAACCCCCTGCCTATCGATGCATATGGATAGACTTTCTGGTTGTCAAGGACGTATCTCCATACAACGTCATATTGGGCCGCCCAGCCTTGGTGGCATTAGAGGCCATTGTATCACCCTTGCACGTCAGCATGAAGTTTCCCACTACAGGGGGAGTGGCTACACTCTAAGGTGATACACAGGGGGCACAGAGTTGCTACGCCATTGCCACCAAGGGAAATGAATCAGTTCAGCAAGTCAGTCTTGATGAACTGATACCTTCAGACGAGGAGAATTTACAGTCGGATGATGTAGTGCATGATTTCATTCTAGATCCGAGCAGACCTAAAAATGCTATAAAGATTGGGACTTGGATGTCATCTGAACTGCTGGCTCAGCTGCAGGATCTGTTGAGGGAATTTGCGGTTATCTTCGCATGGACTGCGGAGGATATGCCTGGGATACCTCCACATTTGGCTGAACACAAACTAAATGTTGATCCTTTAGCAAAGCCAGTGAAACAGAAGAAGCGGCATTTCGCACCAGAACGGAATAAAGTCATTGAAGGAGAAGTCAAGAAATTGTTGGCCATAAAATTCATTGTGGAAGTGCTTTTTCCGATCTGGCTGGCTAACCAAGTGGTGGTTCTCAAGCAGGACGAGTCTTGGAGAATGTGTATAGATTACACTGATCTTTACAAAGCATGTCCAAAAGATTGTTACCCACTCCCAAAAATCGACAGGCTAGTGGATGCAACACTTGGGCATGAAACCTTTGACTTCTTGGACGCCTTCGAAGGCTATCATCAGATCCTCGTGGCATTAGAAGATCAGGAAAAAACTGCTTTCATAACTGAGTCATGGACTTATTGTTATGTACTATGCCATTCGGATTGAAAAACACTGGGGCCACGTATCAACGTCTGGTCAATTCCTTGTTCAGTGAACAAATTGGCCGGATAATGGAAGTCTACGTTGATGATATGTTAATCAAGACCAGGACTCATGATCAATATATCAAAAATTTAAGGGAAGTCTTCACTGTGCTGAGAGACTCACGCATGAGACTAAACCAGAAAAAGTGCACGTTTGGGGTACGTACTGGAAAGTTCTTGGGATATATGATTTCCAGAGATGGGGTACAGGCAAATCCTGCTAAAATTGAAGCTATTCAGAACATGCACCCCCTAGGAACATAAAGGAAGTGCAGAGGTTAACGGGCCGAATCGCCGCCCTGAGCAGGTTTTTATCCAAATCTGCTGAGAGATCCCTTTCTTTGTTCCAGGTATTGAAGAAGAAGACATCTTTCCAATGGGATGAACAATGTCAAAAAGCCTTCGACGAGCTGAAGCCCCATTTGGCTGAGGTGCCAATGCTTACCTCACATCTGCCCGGAGAAGAGCTATATATATACCTCTCAACATGCAAAGAAGCAGTTAGTGCAGTACTGCTCAGGGAGCAGGATAATATACAAAGGCCCATCTATTTCGCCAGTAAGATTTTACATGGGCCTGAAATAAGGTATCCCAATGCTGAGAAAATAGTCTTAGCGATGGTAGTGGCAGCGAGAAAGTTCAGGCCTTACTTGCAAGCTCATCCCATCATAGTGGTCACTGACCAGCCCTTGAAACAAATCTTGTCAAGGCCAGACACATCCGTCCGAGCTACAAAATGGGCTGTAGAGCTTGCAGAGTATGATATCCAATACAAGTGAAGGACTTCTATCAAAGCCCAGACATTAGCAGATTTCTCAGCTGAAGGGATATCCGTGGAAGAAGATATCAAGCCAGTGGCAGAATGGACATTATATGTAGATGGTTCATCCTCCAAAGATGGATGTGGAGCAGGACTCCTAATCATCAACCCCAACAAAGAAGAATTCGAGTACGCCTTGCGATTTGATTTTGAATCAACTAACAACGAGGCAGAATATGAGGCCCTCATAGCAGGACTAGGCCTCGTGAGAAAGTTGGGGGCAGAACGAATCATTTCCAGAAGTGATTCGCAACTGATTGTTTCTCAGGTCAATGGGGATTATGAAGCCAAAGAGAAAAATATGAAAAAATATTTGGCTAAAGTGCTGCAGCTCGGACAGGCATTTGAGTACTTCAGCATCAAACATATTCCCAGATCTGCCAATAAGAGAGCTGACGCGTTATCTCGGTTAGCATCATCCACTTCAACAACTTTGGAGAAGAAGATAGTTGTGGAGCTGGTAAAGCATCGCGCTTATAATGCAAATGAAGTGCTGCAAGTGGACTACCACAACACCTGGATGGAGGAACTTATTAATTTCTTGCGGCATGGAGTTCAGCCCGAGGATAAGCGTGCAGCTCAGCGCCTAGTCCACTCTTATAGTAGAAGAAGACATGTGCCCAAATCTGGCATGCCACAACCAAGGTTCTGTGTGCAGTACTGATGTGATAACTGGAGTTATGGAGGGTGACACTGAGGAGAAGACCTTAGGTACGCCATGAAAGTAGTATAGTTCTTGATTCACTTCAGCTGAACCAATCAACTTCCTAGTCCTTATGTCCTGAATCATACAAGCATTATGATAAAATGAAACAACATAATCACTATTCTGTGTTAACTTGCTGAATGAAAGCAAGTTGAAATCGAATGACGGGACATACAGAACATCTGTAAGCAATAAATGGGGATTAACCTTCACGCTACCTACATGAGTGACTTCAGCTTGTGACTTATTAGGAAGAGTAAAAGACAAGGAATTCACAGGATGATATGAATCAAAAAGAATTAAGCTAGAGCACACATGATCACTAGCACCAGAGTCCAATACCTATACATTTAATTTTTGGCACCCAACCTTACCTGTGTTCTTACCAGATTCCCTAGTCTTCTACGCTGACATGATTACATGGTGAGAAACAGCATCACCAGAGGCTTTTTCAGTCATCTTTCTTTCATGCTCCTGATGACTGCTTAGTATATTCATTAACTGGATGTATTGTTCCTGGGTTAATGTTGGCACATTCTCCATTTCGTTCTCAGCAAAAGCCTTAGAGCTGCCAACACTATCCTGAACTGATCCATCTCTCCCTTGATGAGGTCTGGCATCACCATATACACAGTTTACTTGTCCCTTTGGTTTATATCCTGGAGGATAACCGTGCTTCTTGTAGCACCTATCAACGGTGTGTCCATTCATATTGCAATGTGTACAGTATGGTGTTTTAGCATTACCTCGATTGTATTTAGCATTGCCTCTACCATTACCTCTTCCTGCAGGTTTAGACATTCCTCCAAATGAACCACTTCCAGAAGAAGGAAACTTCGACTGTGCATTACCATATACATTCATCACTGCTGTTGGATTATTCACAAACTGCTTCTGACTATCACCATAGTTTAACTTTCTCTCAAGCTTAGCAGCCATTGCAAATGTCGTCTTAAGATTAGGAAGAGGTGTAGTCAAAAGAACTTGAGATTTAACTGCCTCAAATTCTGAATTAAGTCCTTTGAGAAACTTTATCACGCAATCATCCTGTACATATTTGTTAATTTGCGCAGTCACATTACATGTACACTTATTACACGTACAGTTGGGAATTGCTCTTAAAACTGAAAGTTCTTCCCAAATTCCTTTCAGTTTTGTGTAGTATTCCGTTACAGAACAGTTATCTTGCCTCAATGCATAGAATTCTTCCTGTAAATCAGAAAGTCTGAAGGAATCAACGTTGCCATACCTGAATTTGAGATCATTCCATATCTCTAACGCACTGTCTAGCCAGATCACACTTTGTGCAATGCTAGGTGACAATGAGTTAACAAGCCACGAAGCCACCATGTTATTCGCTTTTGTCCATGCATTTGACCTCCTCGCATCTTCTGCTGGCTTCGAAATCACTCCATTTATGAATCCTATTTTATTTTTGGACTCTAGAGCGCGTCTGATCGACCTACTCCATCTGTGATAGTTATTTCCGTCTAGTAATGGCTGTACCAGTACTGTAGAGGGGTTGTCATCTGTGAAATTACAAAACTGTCCTTCGAAACATAACGCTATACAAAACAACTAAAAGGACAAAATTGTCATTTCGCGTCATTTAAATGCTTCCCGCCTCCAACCGTCTTCTTCAAATGCCCAACTTCTTCTTCTATGTTGGAGCTGAACTACTAGCAACAATCAGCATACGCAAGCCCCATCAACTTATGATTAGAACAATCATCACAAACATCTAATCAACCCAATTATTGATTCCACACCTTAATCAGCAGATTCTAGAACAAACTGCACAAGCTAAATCTCCTGCGCCTTTAACGGCTGCTCTCAACTACTTGATCTTCTTCACATATTTTGACACTCTTTGCCCTTATGTTGCTTTGCTGGTTGTTGCACCAGGTGAAGGAAAAACAATAAAACCAAGATCATGCAGTTCACAGTACTCCAAGCAAGTTTCGAAAGATCTCATATGAGCAATGATGGATAGATTACCCCCTCTTTTTTCATGTGCATAGAGTGTTTCATTGAAATCACCTGCGACAAGCCATAGGTAAGCATATAAATCCTTTAAGCGTCTAAGCAAGGCCCAACAGTGCAGGCGTTGATCATCTCTCGGATTCCCATAAAAGCCTGTAAGCCTCCAAGATGATCCATTTGTTTCCTGTATGATGCTATCAATATGCCACATTGAAAACGAGAGAATAGGGACATCAATCAACTAATCCCAAAAGAGTGACGCTGACTGCTAGGATGGCAACATCTTGCCTCTTGTGGAATTATTTTAAAGGTGACGTCGACTGCTATAATTTAAGGGATAAAAGTTATGTATTTACTAAAAACAATTGCTTTTTTGAAGTAATGATAACCACTTGAGATCTTACAAAGACAGAAAGTATAACAATTGCTATTTCAACTAACAAGAACTTCAACTATAGCACCTAAAAGTAAGCGCACTCGATTTTTCTTCTTGCTCCTCACTTCCTCCAAGAATCTTACCTAACATTTCGTCGGATGGATTTTGATAGAAGAATGATTTTACAAACACATGTCAACAGCAAGACATTTGATTTTTTGTAAGCATTTCCGAGAAGGTTGGATGAACTTATAGTAAACATAGATTTGAATATTTTGTAAAACATAGTAATCATTTCGTTACAATATGTAATTTTATGTCTATCAAAATAGACACAATATTCGACCATATATATACAATAAAGACAAACTTTTTATCAAAACATACACAATATTTTACCTAATCTACAGAGTGGATAGCAGGGGCAGACGTACATTGTGGATATGCAACAAATTCTTTAGTAAAAAATATTACATCAGATTATCAAAAATTGTAGACCACAAATTTATTGCTAGTCAAAAAGAAGAAAAAAAAAAGTAAACTGTGTTATGTCCTTTTTTTAGATAAATAAATAATTGTTGAGTTCCTAATTAAAAAAAGGGGATAAAGATAAATAATTGGAATTATAATTATACTAGGAAACTAAAACTTAACCTAAATAAGATACACAACTTATACATATCCCAACCTCTTATTCCTCTATAAATATACACATAACACACACAAATTCCTCTCCATAACCATTAGCCCCCCCCCCCCCCCCCGCATGCTGCCCTTTTCCTGCAGGCATCCTGTCCCCACAAAAAAAAAAATACAAACAAACAACTTTAATTTTTTTTCTAGTGGTTCAGCAACCCTTGGAGAAAAAAATAAAAGTATATTCAATCCTTGTTTAGTTTTAGCCGAGAGGTGTAGGAAAAAGGAGGAAGAGAAACGCGTGTAGGAAATTTATTTGTCGGAAAAAGATAGGTTACCTTCTCATTTTCTCGGATTGCATGCACTTTATGTATTGAATCATGCTTTCTTGGATTTTATTTTGTTTTCATGTTTGCTGTATGATGTTCGCAGATAGGGGTATATTTGTGTGTGCGAAAGTGATGATCGTATGATTTGAAATAAATTCAAAAGATTGAATTTTTGTGCGATTAGGTGGAAAATCACATGAATAGCCTTAGAAATAGCTCACGTAGCGCGGAAATAAGGTACGTGTTCAGGGGAGGCACGTGGGGCACACGCGGCCCCTGAAGGTGTGTTCAGAACCCGTGCTGACATGTTCGATGCAGTAGATGCACCGCCTTAAAAAGAGTCAAATAAAATTAGTTTGGGTCGATTTGAAGTTAAAATGAAGATTTTATTGAGGTTAGAAAAAAATAGGATTTAATAGAAAAAAAATCAAGTCACCCAGGTTGGGTTGACCCGGGCTGACCTGGTTCGCAGGGCTGAGTTGACGGGCTGAGTTGACGGGCTGACCTGCAATTTAAAAAATTAATTTATGAAAATAAATAAATAATAATTAATTAGAATTAGTTTAAAATTTCAGAAAAATATAAATAAATTTCAAAAAATTTAAATTAAATTACAGAAAATATAAAATGCTAAAAAGTAAAATATTTTCACGTTGTATTAATTTAAATAATTAATCTAATTAAAAATAAAATGGAAAAAAAAGAAAAAATAGTAGTAAATGTTGAAAAAATTTATAAAAACCATGGAAAATATATTTGATGGCAAATACCAACTTGTCATCTTTCAAATAATTAATATATGAAGAAATAAATGCCAGAAGATCAATCAAAGGATGCAGGGACCCTAGATAATATAAGAAAAATATAGTTAAATAAATAGAAACGATAGCAATAAAATATGGGTATACCTACAAGTATATATGCACGTGTATGGGCGCTGGTATATATATGAGTAGGAATACGCCGTAATAAAATAGGGATATACATAAAGTATATATGCACGTGTATGGGCGCGGGGATATATATGAGTACGGATGCACCGTAGTATAGTGGGGGTATGCATGCGAGCATACATGCACGTGTATAGGCACGGGTGTATATAGGATCATGGATGCGCCGGATTGTGTGTGAAGTATTCATGATACGTCCATTGCATTGCATCCCTTTGGGACGCTGACTCCACGATACAGAGTGAGATCTACGTTGACTCCATGATACGGAGCGGGATCTACATTGACTCTACGATACGGAGCGAGATATACATTGACTCTATGATACGGGGCGAGATATACATTGACTCTACGATACAGAGCGAGATATACATTGACTCTACGATACAGAGCGAGATATACGTTGACTCCACGACATGGAGTGGGATCTACATTGACTCAATGATACGGAGCGAGATCTACGTTGACTCAACTATGCGGAGCGAGATATACATTGACTCCACAATACGAAGCGGGATCTATGCTAACTCCAAGGTGCGGAATGAGATATACGCTGACTCCACGATACGGAGCGGGTTTCATGTTGACTCGACGATACGGAGCAAGATGTACGCTGACTCCATGATACGGAGTGAGGAATAGGACTCGAGACATGCATAGCAAATCATGGATAGAAAGAAGCATATTGTGTGAGATAATAATGTGTTGCGTGTGACATGGTAGTGAGAATGAGCATGCATCATGAAGTTACGCATTTCATTTGATTGGACGATGATGTGTCTATCTTACGCTTATATGATGTGTCTATCTTACGCTTATGTTATTGCTAGTCCTTATGTGTTTATATATTAGTTGTTGCTTTTCTTTATGTGTATTTGTATATTTTTTTGTAAGTATGATTCCTTTCTGGAAAAAGACGGGTAACCAACGAGTGATTTCTCAGTCACTCACCCCTACTATTAATCCTTCCACAGATGAGCCAGAAATTAAATACATTTTTGTTGAGGATGGGTCAAACCAAGCTAGCAGGGACGCGTGAGCTTTATAAGATATTTTTGGGACTCGATGTATTGCGCTAGATACTTTGACAGGTCTTTGTATTTCTTCAAACCAAACTTTTAGAATTCTATTTCGACATGTTGGGGTTTTGTCAGCCCTAAACAGTTATTTATTTTCGTATGAAGGTTATTTATGAATTGAATTTAAAATTTTAATTTATCGTTTGTGCAAGAAATTTCTACGTTATTTCTAGTGTGCAAGAAGTTTGAACGACGCCTTGTAGTTCTTGTAATAGACTATGGTGGGTGCACCGTTCCCAAAGCTAGGGTTCGAGTGCGGGGCGCTACATGTGGTATCAGATCCGAGGCTCCAAATCCGCCTCGGAAATGCAGGATTAACTAGATCACTTAGACATAAGCTATGATCTTCTTCGTAAAATGACGATTTTAACCCTAATGGAAAAAGTTGACTTACGAGATGATCTTAGACTTGTGTTATGATCGGGTTCAGGGGTATGAGAGTGTTCCTTCATTTTCTTTTATTTATTTACCGTTTTACCTCTGAACGTCTATATGCATCGCATAAGTGACTATGAATTCAAAAAATACCCCTCAACTAGGGGTGAGCAACGGTCCGGTTCCGGTTCTGACGGTTCCAGAATCGTTGGAACCGAAAACCGTTTAGCATGATATTCTTGGAACCAAACAGGAACTGTAAACCTGTGGAACCGTAGAACCGTTTAAAACGGTTCGGTTCTGGTTCCGAACTGCGGAACCTGAGGAAAAAAGAAGTTCTACTAACCGCTGAAGTAGAAATGGTAAGGAAGTCCTATTTTTGGATCTGCTGCGAACGCACATAGTTAGCAAAGTTTTCACGACTCTTTTTTGGCCCTTTACATAGAAACATATATAGAGGACATGCCGAAGAGAAAAAAGAGAAAGAAGGTAAAACGAAACCAAAAAGTCAGAAAATTGTTGCATCTTACTAATATTGATCATAAGGCATGTTGATCTAAGAGTCTCGACTTAAACTGCTAAGCTAAGGTGTTCTTACTGTCAATGCTTGAATAACCCTACTACAATTCTACGGGGACAAAGGAAATTTGTGCCTAATTTAAGCTTACCTGTATTAGCGCATGAAAATGCGGAGATTTGCTTTCAACAAATCAAACTTTTAGCTTGGATAGCAACCCACCCATCAATCGCAATAATACTTGAAAATGTTTTCTACAGCATGACCACCCATTTCCCGTGAAACTTTCCTTAAGAATTAAACTCCAAACAATTATGGAGCAAGATCTAGCAGAGCTTGCAAGGTGCTTGGATGAAGCTTCCTAACAAAAAGATGACAAATTGAGCTGAAATCATCATTATAACTGCAATTAAAATCATTGTGCACATGGTTCAATAAGACTTCCGAAACATCGCCTTTCTTAAATGTTCTTAGTTGTGAGCTCCTCCAAACCAATCAGTCCATGCAGCGATACGTTTCTCGGGTAGACGGCCAGCAACACGTTTCTGCTGCAATGGAAGAAAGGGCGAAAAGCAGAAAGGGAAAGGCAGAGAGCAGAGGCGCAGAAGGCAGAACGGCGGAATGAATCGAGTGATTAGTGTAGTCAGTAGGGTTTGTAGTTTTTTAACCAAAAAAAGCTACTTTTTATTATTTATATAAAAAAGTAAAATATTATTATTTATATGGTTCGGTTCTGGTTCTAACGGTTTAGAAAAATTAGGAACCGAACCGGAACCGTGAAACAGAAAAACGGTTCTGGAACTAAACCGTGAAACTTAAACGGTCCCAGTTCGGTTTAAAATCCATATTTTCGGTTCGGTTTCGGTCCGGTTTTACGGTTTCTAATTTTTTTGCTCACCCCTACCCTCAACTTAGCCTGAATTCAAATAGATAAACATTTTCGACTGCTCTAATTCTAGAAAATGCTTCCGTGACATGATCAAGCAGGTAATGGAGGTAACAATTGTAATAATCACCAGAATCAAGAGGCTATTCCCCAGCTCTTGTTGACGCCTTGGCCATCACGACGAATATTTTGGCACAGCAGCAACAACAATTGAATCAACAAGCACAACCTCCTCCACCACCGCAGCCAGGGCTGAGGTTCTTTATAAGGAGATGCAGAGTTCTCGGGATCCTACTTCTAGGGGGAACCTCTAAACCAGAGGAGGCCGAGATTTGGTTGAAGACGATGTCGGACCACCTGAGATTGTTGCGGGGCCAGATGACCCGAGAGTATAGGTGGTTATTCCCTTTTAGCAGGCGACGTAGAGGAATGGTGGCATAATGTGGAGATACGACTAATGCCACCGATTTCTTGGACCCAGTTCCAGGAGGAGTTCAAAAAGTTCCATGCAACAGACAGTGTTATTCTTCAGCGGATGGTAGAGTTTCAAGCCTTGACCCAAGGCAACATGACGGTGGCAGAGTATGCTGATAGATTTCATACCCTGGGTAAGTATGTGCCGTCTACTATGGTAGATGAGAGGCTGAAAATGTTGAAGTTTAAGACGGGGCTCATATCACATATTCAATCAGGGATATTTACTGCCAGGCCCTGGGCAGTGATGACTAAATTAAATCGTACTAGAGTACAACGTATTCCGAAAAAAAAATTCATACAGTTTTAGGGATGAGTCTTGTGAGCAAGGAGTTAAGTTAAAGATTGTAATACACCTAAGAACTTATTTTAGAGGGTTGGTCAGGATAGCAAATATAAGTACGATGTAGACCGAGGATTTAGTCATGAAGCGAGTATATTGACGATACCCTTAAGGTTGATTCGAGAACTATAGAAAGAATAGGTTACGATCTATTAGACGGAGGACAATGGATTTAAAGATTACATTGTATGCATACACACTGAATGATTTGAGGATTTAGTCGTGTATCGAGGAAGTAAAAAGGGTAGTATATCAGAATACGAAGGGATACTGAGTTCGGTCATTATCTAGGTAAATGAATTATATAAGACTATACTAAATTATTGATTGCATAACATACAAGTTTCGAGGACAAAACTTTTTGTAAGGGGGGTAGAATGTTATGCCCCGCACCCTCCTAGAATAATTAAAGGATAAAAGGAAATTAATTGAATTAATGACAATTAATGGTAATTAATTAAGGATTAAATGTTGGATTAAGTGGCATTTATGAAGAGATTAAATATTAGAATTAATTAGTATTTAATTTAGGATTAAATATTACAATTTAATTATTTAAGATAAATGAGATAATAGGATATAATTTGGAAACTCAAATTTTACCCTTTCCCATATCAAAACTGACGGAACGTCAGTTTCTCTTCATTTTCAGAAAAGAAGCCGACGCCTCCCTCTCTTCCTCTCCCTTAGGCGATTTTCCTCCTCCTTGCAACCCTAGGTGAAGGTTCTTCAAGATCTTCAATCCAGTCCTCGTTGCCCTTTGATTATTCTTCGAGTAATCACAGGCAAGTAATCATCTTATAAGTTCCTATGATTTGTGAAAGAGAAAAAGGCCCTATTTTTGTATCAAAATTGGATCACCATGCAGTATTATGCCCTTGTTTATCCTTTG
>AP025065.1:3330819-3401789 GCA_036186865.1 Eustoma russellianum
CTACAAAAGGTAAGTATTCAACATATACCTCTCTTATGTCACATGCTGAAAATTTCAGCATGTTACATACATAGTGGCCGAATTCTTCATGACTAAGGAAGATATTTTGTCAATTTTTCATTAAAGGATTAATTAAAGGAGTTATGGAAATGATTTGAATTTTATGTAAGGTAATTAAGTGTGATATTTTACATATCACACATGCTGAAATTTTTCAGCATGTGTGAAGTGATAGTGGCCGAATTTTACCCTCATTTGGTGTCCAAGTTCACTCTTCATTTGGTAGCAAGACTTACCTTATATAATTGATTTATTTTTATGAAAAAAATTCAAAGGAAAATGGCAAATAACCTGAATTTTATCCCATGTTGTAAATGCTGAAAATTTCAGCATTGAAAAAAAGGTGCTGGCCGATTTTTTGAGGATGGAAGGAAGGATATTTTGTGTCTTGCACTTGATGATAGAATTTGTGACTTATGGTATGATTTTATGATTGATATTGGCACATGTTTAAAGTGATTATTTCAGATTTTCCATGTCATCAATGATGACAACATTGAGCCAATAAAGAGGTGCCAAGTAAGCCAAAGACTAAATGATGATCCAATGGAATGATGCCAAGTAAGCAAAGCATTGTCACCATGATCTTCACCTCTCTCAAGCACTCAAAGGAAATTTTCAAGAGGGGAGAAGGCTATAGGAGACGGCTGCAACCTATAAGGAAGGAAGAGGAGAACACACAAAAACAACACCAAGATTTGCATTCTAAGTGATCAAAGTGCCAAGCCTCTTCTCCTACATTTCTTTCTTTCTTCTCTTGTAAAAAGCCTATTGTATTTTACTTCTTTCAATCTTGAATAGGCTTCATAGAAACCACCATTCATTCATCTTTGTAAAAGATTGATCAAGGTGTGATCAATCTTCATTCTAGCGAGGTGGTGGTGTTCGTGTGAATTGTACTCGACATACAAGGTTTGTAAAGGGTTGGAGTTAGGTGTAACTCTATCAACCCTGCGGTAAGGTGTACTGCGTGTGTGTGATTAGTGTGAACCAAGGAAGGTGTTCCTTGAAGACTGGAGTAGGTTGTTTATAACCGAACCAGTATAAAATTCTTGGTGCAATTTACTTTCAGCATTTACTTTTCAGTTTCTGCACTGTTTACTTTTGTTCACGTTCGGAAAAATAGTAAACGATTTCCAAAAATTATAAAAATTTCCAGAAACATACATAAACGTTCTAGGGTTAATTTGGCACAAGTTTCAACCCTTTTGGACAAGTATAGGTCAGTCAAACATCAAAAGTTCTGAGACTAGTGCAGTCTGATTTTCAGACTTGCAAAGGTTGAGACTTTGGTGTATTTGACCTACTTCCCAAAAGAATTTTCAAAAACTGTTTCAACCCATTTAATATATGTGTGAGGAGTTATTGGTCAAATTTTCAGATCATTTGGACATTCACACAAATAGGAATTAATTTTTCAAAACCATCTACCGTTTCTGGCAGATTTGCACAATCTGAGTGCCAACGGTTTTTGAAGGGGTTAAAGGTTGAATTTTGATTTGAAATTTTTAGGGGACCCTCATAACATCTGAGGCTAAGTTCTCTCAAAATTTCATAATTTTTGGAGACCTCTAACCTGTTTTAAAAACGTTTTAAACAGGTCCTGAAAACAGAATCTGTTTTCAGAACTTGAATTGTTCAAGTTTAAAGAAATTTTAAAAACACATTTCCGCACCATCTATTCAACCCCCCCTTCTAGTGGTGCCTTGCAGATCCTACAAGTGGTATCAGAGCGCAGGAATACTCACTACAAGGAATCCAACGATTCAGTGAGATGGCATCCACAAATCTCAAAACCGAACAAGAAGGTATGTCGAGCCAAAGGCCTCCACTTTTTGACGTGAGGTCTTTTATTCAATGGAAACTAGGATGAAACTTTTTCTTATGGCTATAGATATAGATCTTGGTCAATAATTGAAGATGGTCCATATGTCCCATCTAATGTATCTACTGTAGGACGGAGTTACTTTAGAAGTTAATTAAAACTAGACCAGAATATACGAGTGATGATAAAAAGAAGCTTAGTATGAATGCTAGGACTATGCAATTGCTTTTAAACGGATTGAGTAAAAGTGGAGTCTAGTATGTGTCAAATTGTTCGAGTGCAACAAGAAATGTGGAGAATTTTAGAAATGGAACACGAAGGCACGAGTCAAGTAAAAGAGTCAAAATTAATATGCTCATGTCTACTCTTGAGTCTTTTAAATTGTTGTCTAATGAGCGATTGTTAGACTATGGATCTTCGTTAACTAACATCTATAGCTCTCTTGAGTCTCTTGGTAAGGCTTTTACTACGCAGGAAAGGTACAGAAAGTCCTACGAAGCCTTCCTTCGGAATGGGACCCTAAAGTGACTGCTATAGAAGAAAGTAAGGAGACTAAATCAATAAAAAATGGAAGAACTCATTGGCTCACTCAAAGTTTATGAAAACAAACTTACTATTCGGAAATCGGAATCATCTAAACAAGGTAAGACAATTGCTTTTAAATCAAATGAATACGTCTCCCCTCCCTCCGATCACGTAGATGATTGATTCCGAATCGGATAATGATGATTTAATTCTATTGGCTAAAGGACTAAGAAGATTCATGAGAAAGTCATTTAGAAATAAAAACAAGGGCACTACATCTAAGAGAAATAAAAACAAGTCAAATGATAAGGACATTAAATGTTATGAATGCGGCAAACTCGGACACTTATCATATGACTGCCCAAACAAAGAAAAGCAAACTAATAAATACCCTGACAAGGAGCGGAACAAAAATAGACTCGTCTCAGATCCTAAACAAAGGAAACGTGCACTAAAGGCCTCCACATGGAGTGACTCATCAGACTCTGAAACTGAGACCGAAGAGGAGACCGCTCAAGTTTGCTTCGCTTCAAAGGCGTCTAATGAGGTATCATCCGATTCTGACTCTGACTCTGAACCTTCTTATGATGATCTTTTTAGTCAGTATCTTGAATTACATAAATTTACTAAGACTCTCGCAAAAGAAAAGAAACGTTTAATTGAAGACAAGAAACTGTTAGAATCTTCTAACGAGAATCTTGTCGCTCAATTAAGCGATTCAAAGAAAGAGTCTTCATGTGTCATCACTGCATTAAAAACCGAGATCTCATCATTGACTTCTCAAAATAATGAAATGAAATCCGAGATTTCAAATTTGAAATCAAGGAATACAGACTTAGAGAAAATGATGAAACAATTCGATACAGGGTCAAACATGCTGCATCGCATCATATTATCGCAAAAGCATGACAGTGACAAAACTGGATTGGGATACGTTGATACTAACGAAGTATCAACCAAACCAACCAAGTTTGTTGTGTCTAAGAAAGTAGACACCCCTAAGCATCAAGTGGCGTCTAAGATGACGCAAAAAGCGCCCCCTTCCACACGCCCCACTCCCTCATATCATGTGAAATATAACGTTGTACCATATAGATATGAGAAGAAAAGAACAATGCATACACGAAATACATATCATCCACGCACTACGCACACGCACACAAGGACATATCAAAAGCGTCCTTCATTCAATGAGTATAGAGGAGTCCTTGGGCAAAGACCCAAAGTACATGCACCACATGTATATTATATCGCACCTTCATTCTTGCCATTTGATAGACCGAGAAGGATCACCCAAGTATGGGTACCGAAAGGTACCTTTACCAAAAGGTGATTAACTAACTCGAAAGGACCCAAAATTAAAAGGGTACCTAAATCACCTTTTCACATTGCAGGGAGACCACTCATCAAAAGACACATCAATAAAGTGGTTCCTTGACAGTGGTTGCTCGAGGCACATGACGGGTGACCCGAGCCTGTTCTCCAAATTAAAGAAGGTCACAAAAGGCGGATCCGTGACCTTTGGAGACAACAATGAAGGGAAGATCATTGGAAAAGGTACGATTGGCAATCCGAATACACTTCAAATCTCCAACGTATTTTTGGTAAGCAACTTATCTTACAATCTTCTTAGTATTTCTCAATTTGTTGACAATGGCTTCAATGTTGTTTTACTCACCCTTATTGCAATATAATAAATAAAAATGGAGAAACCGTTTTAAAAGGAAAACGAGAAGGAAATATCTTTACACTATCTATGGATGATGTAGTAGACGCTAAAGTTAAATGTTTTATGTCAAATGAACCCAATGTGAATTTGTGGCATAGACGTTTAGGACACATAGGTATTTCTACACTAGAAAAATTGCAACGAAAGAACCTAGTACGGGGATTGCCTACGCTTGATTTAGACAACTTTCAGTTGTGTGAATCTTGCATAAAAGGCAAACAAACACGTGAGTCACTTAAGCCTAAAAATGAGATAAGCACGACTAGAATACTAGAACTATTGCATATCGATTTGTTTGGTCCTAGTCGCACTACAAGCCTTGGTGGGCGTCACTATGCATGCGTGATTGTTGATGACTTTTCTCGTTATACTTGGACTTTATTTCTTGCACATAAGATGATAGCGCCGTAGAAATTGCTAAATTAATTAAACAACTTGAAAATCAATACGGCGTAAATGTGAAAAGAATAAGAAGCGATAGAGGCGGTGAATTTAAAAATAAAGAGATGATTTCGTTTTGTGAAGAAAAAGGAATTAAACATGAGTTTTCGCCACCTAGAACTCCACAATTAAATGGAGTAGTAGAAAGAAAGAATCGCACACTACAAGAAATTGCTAGAACCATGCTTTGCGAAAATAAATTGCCTAGATTTCTGTGGGCGGAAGCCGTAAATTGTGCATGCTATATTGTAAATCGCCTATCTATAAGAAAGAAAATAAATAAGACGCCTTACGAAATTTTGAATGATCGCATGCCTAAGATTGATTATTTTCGTGTGTTTGGATGCAAATGCTTTGTCTTGAATACAAAAGATAATTTAGATAAATTTGAATCCAAATCAATTGAGTGCATTTTTGTTGGGTATTCCATAAATTCAAAAGCATATAGATGTTATGATCCTCTCACTAGACAAATCATAGAATCTATTCATGTTAAATTCAATGAATTTGGAGAGATTGATAAAGATAAGGAATATGACGATGATTTTGAATTGAAACCCGTTTTGGATGAAGATAATGATTCTTTTGATATGCATGAGATGAATGAGACACTAGAAATGCATGATCATATAGAAATGCATGATAACTTAGAAAATAATCAACCAAGATGGCATAGAGATCACCCACAAGATCTCATCATAGGCGACATTACTCACGGTGTGCGACCACGTAGAAGAATCACTTCGGATGAAATAAATGAATTTCATGCTATGATTTCTGAAATTGAGCCCAAAAATGTGCATGATGCTTTGAGTGATTCATCTTGGATTGATGCTATGCATGACGAACTTAATCAATTCGTTAGAAATGATGTATGGGATTTAGTGCCACGACCACAAGATAAGACAATAATAGGCACAAAGTGGGTATTTAGGAACAAAATGAATGAAGAAGGAAAGGTCGTTAGAAATAAAGCAAGACTCGTAGCTCAAGGATATAATCAAGAAGAAGGAATAGACTACGATGAAACATTTGCACCCGTAGCACGTTTAGAAGCTATACGACTCTTACTTGCTATTGCTTGCTGAAAGATTTTAAATTATCAAATGGACGTCAAAAGTGCTTTTCTAAACGGATTTATACAAGAAGAAGTATACGTGAAGCAACCACCCGGTTTTGAAGATTTGAAACATCCAGATCACGTGTACAAACTAAAGAAGGCACTATATGGCCTAAAGCAAGCGCCGAGAGCATGGTATGATCGTTTTGCTACTTTCTTTTAGAAAATAATTTTAAACGTGGTACTATAGATAGTACACTATTTTTGAAACAAGAAAAATCAGATTTACTTATTATTCAAATCTACGTAGATGACATTATTTTCGGTTCTACCTCACATAGACTCGTTAAAGATTTTGAAAATTGTATGAAAGCTGAATTTGAAATGTCTATGGTTGGTGAACTTAATTATTTTCTTGGCTTGCAGATTAAGCAAACGAGTAAAGGAATTCATATAAGCCAAGCTAAGTACGTAAATGACATGATCAAGAAGTTCAATTTTGAAAATTTGAAACCATCCCCCACGCCTATGAGTGTTACTACTAAATTAGACAAAGACGAACATGGTAAAGACGTTGATAATGGATTATATCGATCTATGATAGGTTCTTTACTATATTTAACTGCTAGTAGGCCTGACATTATGTTTAGCGTATGCATGTGTGCTCGTTTTCAAAGTCAACCTAAGGTGTCACACTTAAATGCGGTAAAAAGAATATTCCGTTATATTAAGCACACGCCCACCTTAGGTATTTGGTATGATAAGGACTCTACATTCGACTTACATGCTTACACTGATGCAGATTATGGTGGCTGCAAGATAGATAGAAAAAGCACGAGCGGAACTTGCCAATTTATAGGAAATTCCCTTATTTCATGGTTTTCCAAAAAGCAAGCAAGTGTTGCTTTGTCCACTACTGAGGCTGAGTATATGGCTCTTAGCCTTTGTTGCACACAGTTGTTGTGGATAAAACAACAACTTTCGGACTTTGGAATTACCGTAAATAAAATTCCTATATATTGTGATAGTATGAGTGCAATAAATTTGTCTAAAACCCCGTATTACACTCTAAGGCTAAGCATATAGAAGTTCGCTATCATTTTCTTCGTGATCACGTTAACAATGGTAATATTGTCATAGATCACGTACGCACAGAATCACAAGTAGCGGATATATTTACAAAGGCCTTAAATCAAGCCACATTTGAATCTCTTCGTTCTAAATTAGGCATGATTCCTGTTGATGTGATTTAATGCGATATTTTTGATTTACTTTCCTTTTTGACAGGAATCTTTTGATTAACTTTCCAAAATAAAGGGGAGAGAGAAGCATGATTTAAGGGGAGAGATTTAAGGGGAGAAGACTGATTGATCCTAATTGCATGAATCAAGGGGGAGCCGGATTTGAAATTCGAAATTCAAATTTCAAATCTGTGCATAATTCAAGGGGGAGAGATAACACTTAAATCATGTACACTAGTTATTTTGAAAATCATCAAAAGGGGGAGATTGTAGAAATAAGAGGGTTTGAGTGATTTCAAAATAAGAAATTTGAATATATTATATATCTATATAAACGTTGAGTATATATATACACAAGTGTACATGTATGCATGATAACTTGCCTTATTTAGCTTATATATGTTGCCGTACTAACGAGCCATGAAGCATTAAAGCTTACATCATATGGCGAACATTTGTTGAGTTTATACTATTTTCAGGTGCCACAATTAATGAACTAAAGTAGTTCATTAAGTGAAGTACTTAGTTTAATAAACTAAGTAGTTCATTAAAGGAAGATGCATTTGGAAAGGGCACAAAGGCAACATGGCTATGGAAGGAAAGTCTTCTCTCTCCTCCCCACATTCATTCCACACGCCTTTTACATATATATACTATATTTTCAGATTTTTTATAAAAGGCACATACACATGTATTCCAACGTACTACCGACACGTTATATATCTTACGTACGTTACGTCACACCACCATACTTAACTCAATTATTAGTATATTCAGGTCTTATATCATATGATATAAGATATGGTGATGACAAATTAAATACGACACGATAAAAGGTTCTAAACCGAAATTTGTCGTATCGGGCGAATACCGAAACTTCGCCAACGTGTCACGTACTTGCCATAAATAAATGGCCAGCCCATATACATCAAAAATTGATGAAAATTTCGTGACATCACTGAACCAAAAAACTTTCCATGTTGGCACACACAAATCACCCCACATTTAGGCCAAAATGTGAAGATTCCAATTTTATTTTTGTCACATGTTTATGGTACCATTTAAATCAGCCAGAGCTGAAATTTAAAATATATATTATATTATTATGTATAACATAATATATATCATGTGCAAAAGTTGGAATTTAAATTAGAGAAAAATCGGGTAATCGATAAATATCGAAAATTCGGTTTTCTACGCACTTAACATGGAACGTTTTTCTTGACCATGATGTGACACGTATCTAGACACTTTTTATACATCTTAAAGTGTTCTAGAAAATTAAATTAAGGGCTGATTGGAATATTACATGTGTGTATTATTAAATGTGCACTATTTTACAAAGTTAGCAAAAATAAATTTCAGCACATGTATATACACTTTCAAACGTCACTACAGCTGAGTGGAGCAATGTGGAGCCTTGTTGGCATGTTGATTGGTCAAGGATCAATCATACAATGTTGATGAATCAAAGAGAGAAGCTACAAAAGGTAAGTATTCAACATATACCTCTCTTATGTCACATGCTGAAAATTTCAGCATGTTACATACATGTGGCCGAATTCTTCATGATAAGAAGATATTTTGTCAATTTTTCATTAAAGGATTAATTAAAGGAGTTATGGAAATGATTTGAATTTTATGTAAGGTAATTAAGTGTGATATTTTACATATCACACATGCTGAAATTTTTCAGCATGTGTGAAGTGATAGTGGCCGAATTTACCCTCATTTGGTGTCCAAGTTCACTCTTCATTTGGTAGCAAGACTTACCTTATATAATTGATTTATTTTATATGAAAAAAATTCAAAGGAAAATGGCAAATAATCTGAATTTATCCCATGTTGTAAATGCTGAAAATTCAGCATTGAAAAAAGGTACTGGCCGATTTTTTTGAGGATGGAAGGAAGGATATTTTGTGTCTTGCACTTGATGATAGATTTGTGACTTATGGTATGATTTTATGATTGATATTGGCACATGTTAAAGTGATTATTTCAGATTTTCCATGTCATCAAATGATGACAACATTGAGCCAATAAAGAGGTGCCAAGTAAGCAAGGACTAAACTGATGATCCAATGAATGATGCCAAGTAAGCAAGCATTGTCACCATGATATCTTACACTCTCTCAAGCACTCAAAAGGAAATTTTCAAGAGGAGGAGAAAGCTATAGGAGACGGCTGCAACCTATAAGAAAGGAAGAGGAGAACAAACAAAAACAACACCAAGATTTGCATTCTAAAGTGATCAAAGTGCCAAGCCTTTCTTCTCCTACATTTTCTTTCTTTCTTCTCTTGTAAAAAGCCTATTGTATATTACTTCTTTCAATCTTGAATAGGCTTCATAGAAACCACCATTCATTCATCTTTCTAAAAGATTGATCAAGGTGTGATCAATCTTCATCTAGCGAGGTGGTGGGTGTTCGTGTGAATTGTACTCGACATACAAGGTTTGTAAAGGGTTGGAGTTAGGTGTAACTCTATCAACCCTGCGGTAAGGTGTACTGCGTGTGTGTGATTAGTGTGAACCAAGGAAGGTGTTCCTTGAAGACTGGAGTAGGTTGTTTATAACCGAACCAGTATAAAATTCTTGGTTGCAATTTACTTTCTGCATTTACGTTTCAGTTTCTGCACTGTTTACTCATATTGTTCACGTTCGTAAAAATAGTAAACGTTTTCCAAAAATTATAAAAATTTCCAGAAACATACATAAACGTTCTAGGGTTAATTTGGCACAAGTTTCAACCCTTTTGGACAAGTATAAGTCATTTAAAACATCAAAAGTTTTGAGACTAGTGCAGTCTGATTTCAGACTTGCAAAGGTTGAGACTTTGGGTGTATTTGATCTACTTTCCAAAAGAATTTAAAAAACTGTTTTCAACCCATTTAATTATAGTGTGTGAAGAGTTATTGGTCAAATTTTCAGATCATTTGGACATTCACACAAATAGGAATTAATTTTTCAAAACCATCTACCGGTTCTGGCAGATTTGCACAATCTGAGTGCCAATGGTTTTGAAGGGGTTAAATGTTGAATTTTGATTTGAAATTTTTAGGGGACCCTCATAACATCTGAGGCTAAGTTCTATCAAAACTTCATAATTTTTGGAGACCTCTAACCTAGTTTTTAAAACGTTTTAAGACTGGTCCTGAAAACAGAATCTGTTTTCAGAACTTGAATTGATTAGGTTTGAAGAAATTTTAAAAACCTTATTTTCCGCACCATCTATTCAACCCCCCCCCCTTCTAGTGGTGCCTTGCAGATCCTACCGTAGTGAGCCTCAAAAACGTGGTCAACTTTGTCTATAAATAGAAGAGGCTTGGATGAAGCAATTACACACTTTCAACATCATCTAGCTTCATTTTCCATTGTTGTATATTTCTCTCATACTTGTAAATTTGTTTAAAGCTTGTCTAGCTTTTCTTTGATCTTCATTATTGTATATTGAGAGAAAGAGAGTCAAGCACAAGAGGCATTCGATGAGCTTTTGGAGGTGTGCAGAGAGGTAAAAGGCAACTTTTGGAGAGGTCGCTGTAGAGGAGAGGGACAAGAGGCTATGTGATGAGACTGGCATTGGGAGGTCGGGACGCTAGGTAAAGGTACCTAGAAGACATTTCGGAGGACCCCAGGTTAGACCATCCCAGCCACAGCTTCAAGGAGAGTTATACGGCCGCTACCAACGAGGGCTACTAGACCGTTCCAGCCAGTACATACTACGGATGCACACATCCAGGTAAGTGCTGGAAGAAGACAACGATTTGTTACAGGTGCGGCAAGTTTAGGGCATTATGCGAAAGAGTGTGCTGAGCAGAAGGCAGCACCACGGAACAATACCAGGGTCCCTGTGATGATGGATGCAGACATCGAGACAACAGGCGACGTCGTGACTGGTAACCATTAATTAAGTAATTATTTTAAATTAGAACATTAATTGTGAATATAAGTTGCTATGTGAGTAACCCTGAAGGCGTTAGATGTAATCTTAGTAGATAAAGCCCTTACCAATGTTAGTGGCGCAAGCCACTCCATTTATTTCTAAAAATTCGCCAAGAATCTGAATTACTGCCCCCCAAACTGGCACATCCATTAGGTTCTGAAAGGTGTGTCATTTACAGCGATGCGACTAAGAGTGGACTAGGATGTTGTCCTTTGTTGAGAAAAAGAGTTTGAGTCATTCATAAAATGCATGATTTAAATAACGTGTGCTAAAAAATGCATGACACATTTTATGACTTGACACGTTTTTGTGACAAACTTGCCTTATATACTTTATATATAATGCTGCCGTACTAACAAGTAATGAGCTTTAAATCTTACATCAATGGCAAACATTTGTTGTGTTTGAACTATTTTCAGGTGCCACTATTAATGAACTAAACTAGTTCATTAAGTGAAGTACTTAGTTAAATGAAATAAGTAGTTCATTAAATGGAGATATATTGGAAAAGGCATGAAGGCAACAAATTGAAGAATGGAAAGTCTCACTCCCACCCCTTATCACATGTTTATATATATATATATATATGTGTTCGGTTTTTTTAAAAGGCACTATATGCATATATTCCAACGTACTACCGACACATTATATATATTACAACGTGGTCACACCACTATACTTACCTCATATTTATGAGTATATTCAGGTCTTATATCATGTGATATAAGTCATGGTGATGAAAAAATTATTACGACACGTTACAAGGTTCTAAACGAAAAATTGTCGTATCGGGTGACTACCGAAACTTCGCTAACGTGTCACGTACTTGCCATATATAGATGCTCAGGTCCTATACTTCAAAAATAGCCACAAATTTCGTGGCATAGCCACAAATTTCGTGGCTTACACGATACACTCAGCCATAAAATTATTCCATGTTGGCACACACAAATCACCCCCAATTAAGGCCCAATTGTGGAGATTCCAAATTAAATTTTTGAGCACATGTAGGCGCCACTTTGATCATCCATTAGAGCTGAATATTAAAGTTATATTATGTATATTATGTGTGACATAATATATATAACATTTGCAAAACTTTGGAATTTAATCGGAGAAAAATTGCATAATGGACAAAAGCCGAAAATTCGGTTTTCTACGAACACAACACATGGAACGTTTTTGGCATGACATGTAACATGTATCTAGACACTTTTTACATATTCTATACATACTAAAGTGTTCTAGAATATTCAAATTAGGGCTAATTGGAATATACCATATGCGTATAATTATTGTGCACTATTTAACAAAGCTTACAAAAATAAAATTCAGCACATGGTCAATCCTGCTTAACACACCTAATGCAGCCTTGGTGGAGCTTAGTTGGTATCTCAGTTGGTGGAGAATAAGCCACACAAGGTTAGTGACATAATGGAGGAAGCTACACAAGGTAATATTTCAAACTTTGTTACAAATGTAACACATGCTGAAAATTCAGCATGTGTGAATATATGGCCGATTTTTATGTTCTTAATTGTGACCAATTTGCTTCTCAATATTCAAAGGATCAATGTGTAGTAATATGGCAATATTTTAAAGTCTTGAAATCATTTAGCACATGATGAAAATTTCAGGATGTGAGACAAAGGAGTGGCCGAATTGTTTAAGTAAATGGAGATCAATTTTATTCCCAAATTAGTTGGGATTAATTGTATGATATTGGGTAAATGTTAAATTAATATTTTGGCACATATTTTAAGTGATATTCTCAGATTTTTACAAGTCATCAAGTGATGACAAATCTCATCCAATCAAGGAGTGCCAAGTAAGCAGGCCAAGACAATCATCCAATCAAATATGCCAAGTAAGCAAGTTGATGTCACATCTATACAAGGCATTCTTCGAAGGACTTAAAAGAGAATTTCCAAGGTGAAGAGAAGCCTTAGGGTGGGCGGCCAACTTCAATAAAAACGAGAAGAAGAGCAAACAAAAATGCAAGACAAATCTTATATACTCTCAAGTGCAAAAAGTGTCTTCCGCTTTCTTCTTCTACCTTTCTTTCTTCTTCTTTCTAAAGCCTATTGTTCTTATATCAAATATATTGAATGAGCTTTGTATAGACCACCATACCTGCTCATTGTTGTAAAAGGTTGATCAAGGTATGATCAATCCTTCATCTGTTTGGTGGTGGTGTTCGTAAAAGGTGTGATTGCTTGTAACGTTTGTATAAAGGGTTGGTGTTGGTGTGTAACTCCAGCAACCCTCGTGATAAGGTGTTATTTTGTTTAGTAATAACCGAGGAAAGTGTCTTCGAAGACTGGAGTAGGTGATTTAACCGAACCAGTATAAAATTCCTTGTGTTTTTTTACTTTACTGCACAGTACTTTCAGTTTCCTGCACTTTGCATCAATTTCGTCGCAATCTTAGAATTAGTAAACGAATTTTAAAAATTGTAAAATTTTGCAGAAACATAGCTACATCTCCTAAGTTTCATTTGGCGCAAGTTTCAACCCTTTTGGACAAGTGTAAGTCATTCAAACATTAATAGTTCTGAGACTAGTGCAATCTGATTTTATAACTTGCAAAGGATGAGAACTTAAATGTATTTGACATATTTTCCAAAGGAATTTTTTAAAACTATTTCAACCCCTTTAAACAAATATAGTAAGGGGGTTTGTCATTAAATTTTTAGACCAGTTGGAGACACAGATTAATCGGAATAAATTTTTTCAAATTAGACTACTGTTTCTGGCAGATTTGCGCAATCTGACCACAAACGATTTTTCAAAGGGTAAGGATGAATTTTGATCTGAAATGTTTAGGAGATATTCAGAACATCTGAGACTACAATCTCTCCAAATTTCAGAATTGTTGAAGGCTTGTAACCTAGTTTTTCAAACATTGCAAAACAGGACCTGAAAATATAAACTGTTTTCAGAAGTTGAGTTTTTGGATCAAAACATTTTAAAAACAAAATTTTCCGCACCCACTATTCAACACCTCTTCTAATGGTGCCTTGCAAGTCCTACATCCTTAAGCAAGAAAATTGAGTTATTGCAAATGCATCGCGCCAGTCAGAGCCTTATGAACAAAACTATCCGACTCATGATCTTGAGTTAGCTGTAGTGGTCTTCGCACTTAAGATATGGCGTCATTACCTATATAGAGAGAAGTGCGAAGCATTCACTGATCATAAGAATCTGAAATATTTGTTCACACGGAAAGAGCTAGAAATGCTTCAGAGGAGATGATTGGAGCTACTGAAAGATTTCGATATGACCATTAGCTATCATCTGGAAAAGACAAACCGAGTCGCTGATGCACTGAGTAGGATATCAAGCCACGCCAGACAGACACCTCCGGAGAGAGAGAGATTGTGTAGTTTGATTTGGGACATCGTTGATGCTACAACAAATATTCCGGCAAGGCGACCCTACAGAGATTGACAATGTTGAATGTTGATAATATCTTCAGCTTACATAGAGACCTAGTTAGTAATATCTCAGATCGCGACCCGAGGTTCACCTATAGGTTTTGGTTAGTGAATCAGAAGAGGATGGAGACTGAGTCACGCTTAAGTAGGGCATCTCATCCCCAACCGATGGTCAGTTAGAGAAGACGACCAGACATTAGAGGACTTGTTGAGAGCATGTACATTAAATTTGAAGGGGGAACTAGGACGGAGTTGGAGAGCGAGCTATCATTGGACCAGAGTTAGTCGAGCAGACTAAGGAGAAAGTTAAGATCATCTATGATAGACTCAAGATCGCTCAGGATATGAGTAAGAGTTGGGCTGATACTAAGAGACATCCTTTGGAATTTAAAGTGGGAGACAGAGTTTACCTTAAGGTATCAACCACTAAGGGTGTAACGCGTTTTGGAGAAAAAGGTAAACCAATCCCTCATTATGTGAGTCCGTATGAGATACTTGATCGAGTTGGCATTTTGGCCTATCGTTTGGCATAAACCCCATGCCTTGACTCAAATGCACGTCTTTCACGTATCATGGTTGAGAAAGTATGTTCTGGACCCAAGTCATGTGTTACATGCTCGACCACTAAAAGAACATGCTAACACTACTTGTGAAGAGACCATATGAGACGTGAAGCGACTTGGGAGCTCAAAGAGCTTGCGCAAGAGCTATCCACAACTCTCCGAATAAGGTACGCAAGTTTTGAGGATGAAACTTTTTGTAAGGGGGAGGAGTGTTATGTCAGTTTGTTTGGAGATAAATAAATAATTGTTGAGTTATTAATTAAAAAAAGGGATAAAGATAAATAATTGGAATTATAATTATACTAAAAAACTAAAACCTAACCTAAATAGAATGCACAACTTATACATAACCTAGCCTCTTATTCCTCTATAAATATACATATAACAGACAAAAATTCCTCCTCATCACCATTAGCCCCGCTACTGCCCTTTCCCTGCGTCCCGTCCCCACAAAAAATATAAACAAACAACTTTAATATTTTTGTTGTGGTTCACCAGTCCTTAAAGAAAAAATAAAAGTATATCAATCCTTGCTTAGTTTTTCTTTGGGGGAAACAACAATCAAAGAACAAAATCCAAACAATGAAAAACTAGGCAACAAGCCTAGACCACAACCGAGATATCTAACCCTTTGAAGTCTAGCCTCCAAAGATCTTCTTTGCCCTCAAAGAAATCTTGTAGGGGGAATAGTGCACCACACACTATCAACTAACCCTTCAAAGTCTAGAAATCTCAAAACAAGAAGCACCCTTGCTCCTTGACCAACAATCTACACAATCTCTCACAATAACAACTCACCAAGAAGAAGACTCTTCTTCTTCTTACAATAATCACTCTCAACAATAAAGTAAAATACACAATGTTTACAAGTATTTTGAGAGCTTGAGCTTGAGAGAAAATTTGAGAGCTTGAGATGTAGAAAGTTGGAGAAGA
This sequence comes from Eustoma russellianum, assembly GCA_036186865.1. Classification (NCBI taxonomy): domain Eukaryota; kingdom Viridiplantae; phylum Streptophyta; class Magnoliopsida; order Gentianales; family Gentianaceae; genus Eustoma; species Eustoma russellianum. The sequence continues at coordinate 3,346,574 of AP025065.1, forward strand.
ATGAAGAAAACCCTTGCTTTTATCATTCTTCAAGTTTCTTCCCGTTTGAAACCCTCTGTACAACCAATAATGGGTTTTGGCATCTTGTGTTGGTGAGTCCTCATCATTGGAGATCTCTCTTTAGCATGTAGCAACATTCTTGGAGAGATTTCAAAAAGAATGCCAAGAAAGAAAACCTGAAATCTTCAGCAGAGAAAGACATGTGAAAAAGGCACTAAATGAGGAGGGTACAAAGAGTCAACTGATGTTGGAAAGTGAAGTATAAGACCTTTGTAACGTTGGTCACATGAAGCGCCTAATGTGCTTAAAGCACAGGCGTTCGAAGTGACATAGAGCGCTTAATGTGAAAATGAACTGTCGTTTGAAGTCACATCTAGCGCCTAATGTGGGCGGCTTAAGGCGTTCGAAGTCACATGAAGCGCCTAATGTAGCCCTTCATGCTTGTTCGAACTAACTCTGACATTTTCTCAGAGAAAGTACTTAAGAGTACGTGCCCATTTAGGGGAAAAGTACTTTTGACTTGGTGGACCACTTAAAGCGCATAATCAGGCGTTCGAAGTGTTCGCATTTTTCCTCAGAGCACATAAAGCGCCTAATGTAGGCGTTCGAAGTGTCCTGAGTTCCATACACTTCACATGAAGCGCCTAATCTAGGCGTTCGAAGTGTACGCATATCCAGACACTTCACATGAAACGCCTAATGCAGGCGTTCGAAGTGTACTGGACTCCACCAAGGTACATTAAGAGCCTAATGTAAGCGTTCGAAGTATACTGACTTCCAACAACACACATGAAGCGCCTAATCTACTTGTTCGAAGTACACCATTGTGCAAATCATCAAAACTCAACATATTCTAACAAACCTTATTCTCATTCTTCATAAAAATTTCCTTTTACCTTAAGTTTCCCCCAGCAACCAAGAGACATAAAGAAAAAAAAGAGAAACTTCACCCCCTCAAGCCCAGAAGCCGAGACCATCAAGAATGGGAAAGAACGAAAAATTTGTAGTAGCCCATTCCGAATTCATTTATGCTATAGTATATTCAAACAAGTGAGTAATCTAATTATATTTGCTATGCTTTTGCAAAACTATGTGTTTATCTTGGTATTAAACTCATGGATCATGTATGAATATATTTTATTTCATACATGGATGAATTTATATGTGTGTATATAAAAATATATATAAAGATGGATGGTACTGTCTGCGAGATTTAATATTTAACCCTCATTTTTGCAGGAGGAATACCGTGGTTACATCGCATGTGAGAGATGTTGGAGACAATCACTCTGCACTAAGACGCAGTCGTTTAGTGTGTGCGTATGAAATGATAAAATAAATCAAACCCGGGGCGAGTCAAGGACTCTATCCTTAAGACGTATTGCTCCGGTATACTGTGCCCAACCGGTATGAGCAATCGTCTCCCAGGATACAACGGGTACCTGTTCAGTTGAGCGGCACTGCTGAACTTGAACTCCTTCGAACGCTAGAGTGTCCTAACTTCTCCGAGATGCAAGACTCACGTGCTACGAATACAGAATGCTTATAAATGCTTAGAGCAAGGTGTGTCTAATGAATGCACCCTTAGCCTTCTTTATATAGGGGAGTCGGTTGGAGAACAAGGTACCGTGACCGTCGGATCAAAACCGAAGTTTGATTTAGACCGTTAGATTAAAACCTCCTATCTAGATTAAGAAGGTTTAATCTCAGCCTTTAGATCGAAGATAGATTAACAGGTTTAAACCTGGAGCGTTAGATGGAAACCATATTCGGTTAAGCGGTTAAGACAGTTTAAATCTCGGCCGTTAGATCAAAGCTGCCTTCCCCATCACCGTTAGATCAAAACAGGTTGATCTTATTTTAAACTGGAGGATAACGTTAGTTTCACGTTTGAAACATAACTGCTTAAACAGAAGAGATTCTGCCCGCTGTCCGACCATCGATCGATCGAAGTGACATCGATCGATCGATGTGATCGATCGATGTCGGACAGAGTACTTCATTCGATCACTTTGATCGATTTAAGAGACATCGATCGATCGAAGTGATCGATCGATGTCCTCTGATCGTCTTTGATCGATCAATCAATCGATCGAAGCTTCCTGATCAACTTCGAACGATGACATAGATCGATCGAAGTGACATTGATCGATCGATGTCCGTCAGAAGCTTCCCACGCCACATGGACACATCCAATGTGGTATTCCTCCATACGGATGACACGTCATCCATGCCCAACGTTTTCCATCTACTTTGAGCATTAATTTCACATTCACCCAATACCATAATTGAGTGATTCCACATCCTAACATTAACTACTCATTACGTAGATAATTAAGGATTCATTAGTTTTCGATTATTATTATCGGAAACTCATTAAGCTCAAAGTACGTTGCTCAACCAAGTTTTGCAACATCGTTAACGGGCCAAAGCCCAAATCTTCCAAACTCCAACAATGGGCCAAACCCCAAACCTTAAATTCTCCAACAATCCCCCACATGAATGGAAATTAATGCAAATGCATATGCAGACTCTGAGGAGAAGTCAGACAAGAAAATATTGCATCAGAAGAGGTAGCTTCTGGCTTTGAACCTTTCATAGTGATGTACCATCGGATTCACTCGGCTAAATAGTGACTTGATGTCTTGAACTAGTCAGCCTTTGTTGTGAACCAAGACAACGATACTCACACAATATTTCCTTTAACACCCTTTTGGTTCTCATGGTTGTGTTCGTTTTGGCCATGAACAACCTGGTTTCAGAAAGTGTTTTAGAGAAATCTTGCCTCCCAGACTTTCTCATAGAAGCGGCCCCACTTCACACTTACCTAGGTGATTCCTATCAAGAGTATTCTGCCATACTCCACTTGACGCATCAAGATATAGGACATCATTAAAAGCCTTAGCTTACCCTACAATTCTCTGCAGACAGCACTTTTATCAGACGGAATGAGTAAGTGCTAACTGAACCTTCATAACTTAGTTGTCCCATTGAACCAAGATTCTGGGATCTCCAGTCAACAAGGTTGGGTTACCATTACAAAGATCCTTGCATTATGGGCTTTAGTCCTATTCCGTTTGTCAATCTTGACATCTGATCTCTAGGCAAGCCTTTTGTAAGCGGATCCGCATGATTCTCCATTGATCTCACATAATCAATGGAAATCACGCCATTAGAGATCAACTGTTTAATTGTGTTATGTCTTCGACGTATGTGTCGTGACTTTCCATTATAGATGCTGCTTTGAGCACGTCTTATAGCTGACTGACTATCACAGTGTATGCTAATAGGAGCGATCGGCTTAGGCCAGCACGGAATATCTTCCAGAAAATTCCTAAGCCACTCAGCCTCTTCCCCAGCTTTGTCTAATGCTATGAACTCAGCTTCCATAGTGGACCGAGCTATGCACGTTTGTTTCGTGGATTTCCACGACACAGCAGCACCACCTACCGTGAACAAGTATCCACTAGTGGACTTCGAGTCCTTACTGTCTGATATCCAATTTGCATCGCAGTATCCTTCCAACACTGCTGGATATCTCGTGTAATGTAATCCAAGATTCATTGTGTATTTCAGATACCTCATCACTCGGTTAAGAGCTTTCCAATGATCATCACTTGGATTACTGGTAAACCTGCTCAACTTGTTTACTGAACAAGCTAAGTCTGGTCTTGTACAATTCGTTATGTACATCAGACTCCCGATTACCTGAGAGTATTTTAGCTGAGCTACAGGTTCGCCTCGATTTTTCCTTAAGTGCACACTTAAGTCGAGCGGGGTCTTTACCGGTTTCACATCATCCATATTGAACCGTTTCAGGACCGATTCAATATAGTGTGTTTGTGACAGTATGAGTCCCTCAGTCACCCTAGAAATTTTAATTCCCAGAATAACATTGGCAACTCCCATGTCCTTCATATCAAAGTTTCGTGTTAACATCTTCTTTGTACTCAAGATGATGTCACGAGTACTGCCCATGATAAGCATGTCGTCTACATAGAGACATACTATCACATATGCATTCTGTGTGCTCTTAACGTACACACACTTGTCGCATTCATTGATCCTGAAACCGTTTGACATCATGGCTTGATCAAACTTCAAATGCCACTGTTTTGGTGCTTGTTTAAGTCCGTACAAAGACTTAACAAGTCTACAAACTTTCTTTTCTTGTCCTGGGACAGTAAACCCTTCAGGCTGTTCCATATAAATCTCTTCTTCTAACTCACCATTCAGAAAGGCAGTCTTTACATCCATTTGATGGATTTCCAAATCATAGACTGTAGCAATGGCTACTAGCATCCTTATAGAAGTGATCCTAGTCACTGGTGAGTAGGTGTCAAAGAAGTCAAAGCCTTCTTTCTGTCTATAGCCCTTGCCTACTAACCTGGCTTTATACTTCCCAATGGACCCATCCTCTTTCAGTTTCTTCTTGAAAACCCACTTACAACCAAGTAGTTTACTTCTAGGTGGAAGGTCAACCAACTCCCAAGTGTGATTTTAAAGAATTGAGTCTATTTCACTGTCAACTGCCTCTTTCCAGAATGGATCTTCTAGAGTTGACATAGCCTCGGAAAAGTTCCTTGGCTCATTTTCTACCATATAGGTTAGAAAATCTGGTCCAAAAGACATCGGTATTTTGGCTCGTTTGCTTTGACGAGGTTCCTCAGTTTCTTGAGGAGTCGTCTCACGCACACGCTTACTTGTGCTAGCTTCTTCACTGTCTTTGTCTTTCTTCGAAAAGACATTTTCAAAGAACACTGCATTCCTTGATTCCATGACAACATTTTCATGTATCTCAGGAATGTCCGATTCGTGCACTAAGAAACGATATGCACTACTGTTCGTTGCATAACCAATGAATATGCAATCAATTGTTTTAGGCCCAATTTTCACCTGTCTCGGTCTAGGTACAGCAACCTTCGCCAGACACCCCCACACTTTCAAGTATTTGTAACTAGGCTTATAGCCTTTCCACAGTTCATACGGGGGTTTATCCATCTTCTTGGACGGAATCCTATTTAAAATGACGTTGGCTGAGAGAATTGCTTCCCCCCACAAGTTCTGAGGTAAACCCGAACTTATCAACATAGCATTCATCATCTCCTTTAGAGTACGGTTTTTGTGTTCAGCAATGCCATTCGATTGAGGTGAATATGGCGCAGTCGTTTGATGAATAATGCCATGTTCTGAACAGAATTCATTAAACGGTGTATCATATTCGCCACCTCTATCACTACGAATTGCTTTAATTCGTTTGCTAAGTTGATTCTCAACTTCATTCTTATAATCCTTGAAAGCATCAAGGGCCTCATCTTTGCTACTTAGCAAATATACATAACAGTATCGTGTGCAATCGTCGATAAAAGTTACAAAATACTTTTTACCACCTCTTGTTTGCACAAACTTTAAATCACACAAATCTGTGTGAATTAAATCCAACGATTCAGTGTTTCGTTCTGTTGAAGGAAATGGCGCTTTTGTTAATTTCGCTTCAACACATATTTGACATTTTTCTTTATTACTAAAGTCCAGTTTGGGCAACAAGTCAAGATTAAACATTCTTTGTATTGACTTATAATTTACATGTCCCAAACAAAAATGCCATAAACAGGAAGACTCAAGCATGTAAGCAGAAGAGGAAACAATTTTATTAGCCTCAGTGGGCGTAACATTCTTGGTTACAATTGTCATAACATTCAATTTGAACATGTTATCAAAAAGATACCCTTTACCCAAATACACCCCACTCTTAGAAAGTGTAAATTTGTTTGCCTCAAAAACAAGCTTGAATCCATGAGTGACTAGCAGCGCGCCAGAAACCAGATTCTTCCTTATGTCAGGAACATGCAGCACATTCTGCAGAGTCAACTCCCTTCCTGAAGTCAGTTTCAGGATTACCTTGCCCGATCTTTCGATCTTCGAGCTGTTGGAGTTTCCCATGAACAATTGCTCATTGTTTGTCGTGGGCACGTAATCTCTGAACATGGCCCTATTCGCACAAACATGTCGAGTGGCCCCTGTGTCCACCCACCATTCACGCGGGTTTCCCACTGCGTTGCACTCGGTCACCACTGTGCAGAGGTTCAAGTCTTCCATTGCGCCGACCAGATTTGCTTTTGCTTTATTCTGAGTCTTTTTGGGCTTTCGGCATTCACTGCTTTTATGCCCTGGTTTACCACAATTATAACACTTACCTGTGAACTTCTTTGTAATTTCCTTGCCCTTGACGTTCATGCTCAAAGTGTTATTTCTCTTCTTGTTCTTCGCCTCAGCAACATGAGTCTTGGCTTGACCAGAATATGTGGACGGCTTCCTTTCGGCACGTCGATTGTCCTCCTCAATGCGAAGACGAACAATCAAGTCCTCCATTTTCATTTCCTTTCGCTTGTGTTTGAGATAGCTCTTAAATTCCCTCCACGAAGGAGGCAGCTTCTCAATCACAGCCGCAACCTAGAAAGATTCACTGAGCGTCATGCCCTCCTCTTCCATTTCAGAAACCAACATCTGTATTTCTTCCACCTGCGAAATTACAGTTTTGGAGTCTAACATTTTATAGTCGAGAAACTTCCCAACTATCAACTTTTTCGTACCCGCATCTTCTGTGCGATACTTTTTATCTAAAGCCGACCACAAAGCTTTTGCAGTTTTATATGTACAAAACACGCCATAAATAGTATTATCTAGGCAACTCAGAATCAAATTTAAACAAACAAAAATTTGTATACGCCCAGGCCTCAGCACCCAAGGCGTTTTGCATATTCTGTTGTTGATCCTCCACAGGCTCAGCCACAGGTGGATCCTCGCTTAGCATTCTGGCCAGTCCCAGCGCCGTAAGGTAGAACAGCATCTTCTGATGCCACCTCTTGAAAAAACTGCCGGCAAATTTTTTCGGCTTCTCCACATGAGCAGCAGTGGCAGCCGGGTTCATCTGAGGCCCTCCAGTTGGTGCCAACGGAACCGTATTGAACTGCGGTCCGGCAGCAATGTTGTTAGCCCCTTCAGGTGCAGACACGGAGTGAGCACCATTGAAGCCTTGAACAGAGTTAGAGCTCTCATGTTCCATTCCTGTTCAGTTCGATCAAAACGTAAAGATCAGAACAGACACAGGTTCAAGAATGAGTAGAAGAAGACTGCAAATCAGTACGAAACTGCTTTTGCGTAAATAAAAAAAACAGTACAGGAAGTAATTGAACAAAATAAATACGTCTTAAGATTGTTGGAGACAATCACTCTGCACTAAGACGCAGTCGTTTAGTGTGTGCGTATGAAATGATAAAATAAATCAAACCCGGGGCGAGTCAAGGACTCTATCCTTAAGACGTATTGCTCCGGTATACTGTGCCCAACCGGTATGAGCAATCGTCTCCCAGGATACAACGGGTACCTGTTCAGTTGAGCGGCACTGCTGAACTTGAACTCCTTCGAACGCTAGAGTGTCCTGACTTCTCCGAGATGCAAGACTCACGTGCTACGAATGCAGAATGCTTATGAAATGCTTAGAGCAAGGTGTGTCTAATGAATGCACCCTTAGCCTTCTTTATATAGGGGAGTCGGTTGGAGAACAAGGTACCGTGACCGTCGGATCAAAACCGAAGTTTGATTTAGACCGTTAGATTAAAACCTCCTATCTAGATTAGGAAGGTTTAATCTCAGCCTTTAGATCGAAGATAGATTAACAGGTTTAAACCTGGAGCGTTAGATGGAAACCATATTCGGTTAAGCGGTTAAGACAGTTTAAATCTCGGCCGTTAGATCAAAGCTGCCTCCCCATCACCGTTAGATCAAAACAGGTTGATCTTATTTTAAACTGGAGGATAACGTTAGTTTCACGTTTGAAACATAACTGCTTAAACAGAAGAGATTCTGCCCGCTGTCCGACTTCGATCGATCACATCGATCGATCGAAGTGACATCGATCGATCGATGTGATCGATCGATGTCGGACAGAGTACTTCATTCGATCACTTTGATCGATTTAAGAGACATCGATCGATCGAAGTGATCGATCGATGTCCTCTGATCGTCTTTGATCGATCAATCAATCGATCGAAGCTTCCTGATCAACTTCGAACGATGACATAGATCGATCGAAGTGACATCGATCGATCGATGTCATCGATCGATGTCCGTCAGAAGCTTCCCACGCCACATGGACACATCCAATGTGGTATTCTTCCATACGGATGACACGTCATCCATCCCCAACATTTTCCGTCTACTTTGAGCATTAATTTCACATTCACCCAATACCATAATTGAGTGATTCCACATCCTAACATTAACTACTCATTACGTAGATAATTAAGGATTCATTAGCTTTCGCTTATTATTATCGGAAACTCATTAAGCTCAAAGTACGTTGCTCAACCAAGTTTTGCAACATCGTTAACGGGCCAAAGCCCAAATCTTCCAAACTCCAACGATGGGCCAAAGCCCAAACCTTAAATTCTCCAACAAGAGATTCTCTCATGAGAAAAAGATGAATATGATGAGTACAAATATCCTGCAGACATGAAATGCATGGAAGAGAAATGCTGATACAATCGAAAATTATCAAGTCTATAAAATTTTGAGAACCTAAAAGATAGCTGCATGGGAAACTTTTTCCGGAAGCCTGCTGACGTGTGTTGTAGCCGTGGAACTTGGAGTCTTGCCTCAGTGCAGACCAGTTGGAGATCAGTCACAAAAGCAAAAGCATGGAAAATGAAAGAATTATATCCAATGCAAAAAAATATGTGAAACGAAGTAAAGCGACAAGTAAGCAAAACATACCAAGACTGCCTACATCATCTGATACAGACAACTTGTTATATAATCAGAGCGATGATCAAGCATAGCGGAGATGACCCCATGAAACATCGATAGCAACGCAGCCTCGGATTAAAGATGGTAGAGTTGAGGAAGAAAAAATTTGGGTTGCAGCATGCTCCAATCCATATTGTGCCAACAAATGCACAACCTTATTTTTTTCACGGAATGTGTATGTAGTCTGAGCCTGAGTAATCCGAATGAAAGAATGTAAGCGATGTAGAAGTGGTGCATGTGGCAGCCGAGAGTTTTCTGAACCAAGTCGAAATAAATCTTAGCAGTCCGTTTCTAAGTAAGTGTAGTATAGCCGCGTAGAAAATACAGTAATGCGAAAAAAGCAGTATGTGCTACTGCTTCAAACGGGGGAACTTAAGGAAGATGGAAAGATACTGCACCGCGACAATTACCCAAGAAATCCCGAAGTATAGGCCACATGCAGCGAAATTGTGGCCTACCATCGCATCCGCATTAAGCTTCAACTGTCCACGTGGTGGCACAAGCCAGTGCACAACCTGAACGCGTTTGATGTTGAGAATAGGCAGCAAGCCTTCTTGATGTAATGTAGGATAGTTTCTGGCCATCTTAGTCCCATCGATGGTTTTTCTCCACACATATTTATCATTTCGTATCAATGCCATAGTCATTTACATGGTCTATGAGATGTCATCAGCATATTTTAGAGTAGTGTAACTACGCCAAATGTTGAAAATAATGATGCCAGGGATAATGATTCGCAAAACACCCATCAGGGTAGTGGAATTAGAGGATATCCACCATGACATAAGATGAGTGCAAAGGAGAGAAGTGGAAGGAAACACTCTGTCAAGACAAGATGCAAAATACATCCATATAGACCGGATGTTATTACACGATAAAAATATATGATCGACAGCTGCTGAAGCCTCATTACAGAAAGGGCATTCCGTAGGCATTATATGCATGAAACAGCCAAGGTAATTCTCCAACTGCAAAGCATGGTGATAAAGATGTCACAAGAATAGACTGATGGCGGGGCCTCTAACGCTTGTGCCAAATAAAGATATTAGACATTGACATGGGGCGGGGTGTTCAAAAAAGTTCAAAAGCAGAACTAAGAGTAAAGATGCCAGCAGCGGTGGCAGTCCAAACCAGTCTATCTCCATCATATATACAATGTGGCATACAGTGAAAATGATAACGACAAATAAGCTTCCATGTAAGTGAATCCGTGAGCCTTGAGGTATAATCGCCAGGTCGGCCATATTTTTCCTTCATATATCGACTCCATAGAATGTGGTGCTGATGGTACTGCCATCATATACGATAGCAGTAGGCAGATTGTAGGGTGTTTATATCATGCAATCCAAGATTTCCTTCTTCCTTAGGAGTAACTATATGCGACCAAGATACCCAATGTTGTTTCCCACTATTACCCCAGAAAAAATTGGACATTTTTTGTTTTATGGTATGGATGACTGATTTAAGAAGAGCCCCAGTTGCCATAATATGTGAAGCAAGAGAGCTGATGACATACCGAAGGAGAACCAAACGTCCCGTTAAAGATAATAATTTGTTTTGGTAGCCATTTATACGGCTATCAAAATTGGCTTAGTAAGTAAATCAGCCAGCTGCAACTCCGTCCGTTTAGGCATCGGTACAATGACCCCTTCTTGGTACTTATCTCTCACAATGTGGCAATCAATCTCAATGTGCTTTGTTCTTTTATGGAACACTGGATTTTCAACTATATAGATCTTCTATTATCACAAAAGATCTCAACTGGTTCCTTATGATCAACCCCCAAATCTCTTAACAGATAGAGAATCCATTGAACCTCACAAGAAATTGAGGCAAGGGCTCTATATTCTGCTTTTGACGAAGACTTGGAAACATTTGTCTGTTTCTTAGCCTTCCAAGACACCAATGCACCTCCAAGGAAAACACAATACCCCGTTACAGATCTCCTGCTCTCTGTACATCCTCCCCAATCAGCATCTGAGAAAGCTTTCAGCTTTAGATCTCCAGTGCTGGGAAACAGTATGCCTCTACCTGGACTGTTCTTAAGATACCTTAGGAGTCTGTGTGCAGCTGCCAAGTGTAGCTCTGTTGGTTTGTCTAGAAACTGAGATAGTTGCTGCACTGTGTAGGTGATGTCAGGTCTTGTAATGGTTAAATACAACATCCTCCCAATGAGCCTCGTATACGCAGTTACATCTGTAATTAAGCTTGAGTCATCATGTGCAAGCTTAATGTTTTGTTCCATGGTAGTCTTTGCAGGCTTAGATGCCAGGTATCCAGTATCCTCTAACAACTCAAGTGTGTATTTCCTTTGGCATACCATCAAGCCCCCCTGAGACCTGGCAATTTCTAAGCCCAGAAAATATCTCAATACACCTAAATCCTTAATCTGATACGCATTGTGAAGGTCAACTTTGATGTCCTGAATAGCTTGTAGAGAGTCACTTGCAAGTACAATGTCATCCACATACACCAAAAGGACTAGAAAGATGGCAGAAGTCTGTTTAATAAACATGGTATAATCATGTTTAGACTGTGTAAAGCCAGTTGAGATGAGAAAAGCAGTAAGTTTAGCGTTCCACTGCCTGCTGGCCTGTTTAAGGCCATAAAGAGACTTGTTTAGTTTGCAAACTGTATTAGGCAGAGGAGAGGAAAGTCCTTCAGGTAATGTCATATAGATGTCTTGATGGAGATCCCCATGAAGGAAGGCATTGTTGACATCTAATTGATGCAGATGCCAACCCTGCAACGATGCTAAAGCCATGACAAGTCTGACTGTGGTCATTTTGGCTACTGGGGAGAAGGTGTCTTCATAATCAATGCCAGGCACCTGAGTGTACCCTTTGGCAACCAATCGTGCTTTATATCTGTCTACACTTCCATCTGCTTTCCTCTTAATCTTATATACTCATTTACATCCAATAGGTTTCTTACCTGATGGCAAAGGCATCAGTGTTTAGGTATCGTTGGCTTCTAACGCTGCTAGTTCCTGAGCCATGGCTTGCTGCCATTGCACTGATTTGGCTGCTTACTGATAAGTAACAGGCTCTTACTGCAAGCTAAGGTTAAGCACATAGTTTTTATATTCAGGAGCTAAATGATCCATGGAGTAATGATGTTGAATAGGACAAGCAACATTATGATCATTAAAAGGAAGGAAATCAGTGAGAGCTTGATTACAGTGATAGTCATTCAGGTAAGTAGATTTTCGTCTGTTTCTGGTTGTATGTTCAGCCGGAAATACTATGGGTATGTCAGGAATTAGAGTGGGAAGATTTGCAGCAGTTTCTGGAGTCAATGATCTAGAAGGTGAAGTAGAAGGAGACGTAGGTGAAGGGGACGAAGATGAAGGTGTGGACAAAGGAGTAGACACATTAGGTGAAGGTACTGATGTAGGTGGTTCATGAATATGCAGTGAATCTGAAGACAAAGAGGGTGTAAAAGTTTGATGATCATCATTGGGGTTAGAATTAGATGATCTGGGTGGTGAAGCGTGATGGCTAGCTGAAGGAAACATTTTGATAGTCGGTGAGGAATGTGGTTCAGAGGGATAATGAAGCTGGTGGTCAGTCATGGTTGTATATGGAAATGAAAGCTCATGAAATTGGACATTTCTGGATATAAAGATGGCTTTTGTGGTCAAGTTCTGAAGAATGAAACCTTTTGTATGTTGGGCATTTCCCAGGTACAGGCAAGATATGGCTCTATGAGAAAACTTATGTTTGTGAGGTTTTGTGTTATGTGCATAGGCTTGGCATCCAAAGACCTTTAGAGTCTGATATGCAGGAGGCTTGTTGTGCAGAATTTGAAAAGGGGATTTATGTTGCAGCAACGGTGTTGGAAGAATGTTGCTCAGGTAGATGGCATGGAGTATAGCAAAGCCCCAAAGAGTCATGGGCAGATTGGCTTGGAAGAGTAAGGATCTGGCAACAATTAGAATATGCTGGTGTTTCTTTTCTACCACCCTATTCTGTTGTGGGGTGTAAAAACAGCTTGTTTGGTGTATGATCCCATGCAACATGTAGAAATCATTCATTTGAAATTACTTGGCATTGTCTGACCTCACTACTTTGAGATGTCTTTCAAACTGAGTATGAACATGTAGGCAGAAACTTTGTAAGATATGCCTGGTTTCTTCTTTTGATTTCATCAGATATGCCCAAGTGTATCTAGTACAATCATCTACTATGGTTAGAAAGTATCTTTGAGCATACAAAGTGGAGTGCATGTTTGGGCCCCAAACATCAACATGAATCAAATCAAAGGGTTTTAAGGAAACAGAAGTAGAAACAGGGAAAGGGAGTTTATTGAGTCTAGCTAGAGGACAGATAGTGCAGGGAGAGTCAAGGGGATCCCCTGGGATTGATGAGTCATGTCTCTGGATCTCTTTTATTCTGGAATATGCCCAAGTCTATAATGCCATATCAAGGAAGGTGAGTCATGTACTGAAAGACAGGCAGCATGCTGTGGCATCAAGTCTTCACCACACAGATAGTACAAGCCATGGAATAGTCTAGCTGAACCAATCATCCTCTTGGACAATTGATCCTGAATCAAACAATAAGATCCATTAATCATGATGGTCAGTCTGGGATCAGAGGCCAGTTTGCTTAAAGAAAGAAGATTAAAGGAGAAAGAGGGCACGTATAACACATAACTCAGGATTAGGAATTCATTTATGATCACTGTGCCCTTGTGTGTGGCTCGCACAGACATGTTGTTTGGAAGCTTTATAGAGACATGGGTAACAGGTTCAAAAGAAGCAAACAGTGATAGATTATATGCAATATGGTCTGTAGCTCCTGAATCTAAAATCCATGTGTTTAATGCATTAGTTGTAGAATTACCTGTCACTTTCTCAGTCTTAGCAGACAAAACAGTGTTATGACCAGCAGAGACCATGCCTTCCTCTTGGCTATCATCCAATTTATTCAGCCAAGTCATGAGCTTCTGATTTTGCTATGGTGTCAACATCAATGACTGCATAGCCTTCACAGTTTGATCAAGCTGAGAAGTTTGTGATTCATGTCTGTGTACTCAGCCATGTTGGCTTGATTCTTGGGCTTAAATCCTGGTGGAAAACCATATTTCCTGTAACATCTCTCAGCTGTATGCCCTATCATGCCACATTGTGTGCATTGAAAACGTTTTGATCCATCCGCATAGAACCTGCCACTGCCCTTTCTGTATCCTCCAGTCTGCTGCCTCCCTGAATAAGTCTTTGCTGCAAACACTTCACCAGTTTGCTCCTCAGTCATCAAGGCAGTGGGATTATTCTCAAACATCGCTGCTCCTAAATCAGAAACCACCTTCCTTTCATATTTCAGTGCCATGGAGAATGTGGTGTTTATATCCGGTAATGGTGTCATCATGAACACCTGAGACTTGACTTGATCAAAATTCTCATTTAGACCTTTCACAAACTTTATAACGTAATCACTTTCAACAAACTGCTTCATCTTCCCGGCCACATCACACTTGCAGCCTCTGCACACACACACGTAGGTATAGGCCTCACAGACATCAGTTCTTCCCAGACAACTTTCAGTTTTGTAAAATACTCATTGACACTTAGAGCCTCCTGCTTGATTCCCTAAAATGACTCCAACAAATCTGATAGTCTGAACGGATCAGTACTACCGTATCTCAACTTGAGATCATTCCATGCATCAAATGCATTATCAAACCACATAATGCTCTGTGCAATCGAGTGTGACACAGAGTTCATAATCCAAGACTGCACCATTATATTAACTTGTCTCCAGAGGGAAAATTCAGGATCTGTGAGTGCAGGTTTCGCTATAGTACCATCAACGAATCCAACCTTATTTTTAACTACTAAGGCCATCTCAAATGTACGACTCCAAGTATGATAGTTATGAGGAGTGAGTGCAGGTTGCGCTAAGACAATTGCAGGACTATCATTCGGATGTAAGTAATAAAGATTTTGATACTGATTATCTACACCATGCGATTGATTACCTCTCGAAGAGGAAGCATTCGAATTCGAACTCATCATATATCAATCAATCTAACAGCAACAATATTCATTCAACGATGTCTATTCGAACGAGACACAACTAATCAACAACAAATACCGAGAAGCAAAAAAAACAACTGAAGGAAATCAAAAGCAATTCAGAGGAACCTGGAAGCTCTGATACCGTGATAAAATTGATCGAACTCAATTCCGAACAGCTAAGCTACAGCATCGCAGGAATGGAATGCAACCAAAACAAACAATAGAGCTCATAGCTAAAGGAAGAAACCGTCAAAATCATTTCTTATTAGTTTCTGCAGTATACACGGTACATATAGAAGAAGAAGAAGGGGAGAATTCAGTTATTTTATTTCGAATTTACAATTATACCCTTACTCATATAACTAAACGTTCATAACTACAGGGACTTTCTTGTCTTTTCACCTCTTTTAAACCTGTTCCCGCGTGTGTCTTCTTCCTCCTATTCTCCTCTACTAAACTCCTTCCTCATCCTTCAGTCCGATGCACACAATGCTCCTCACCAATTTCAACTTCCATCAATTCAACCTTCGCTGACATATTTGTTTTGGCAAACTAGCTAGTTATTGGTCCTTCTTTGATTGAGTTGCGCATCTTGTTCTTCCTCATAACAATGTCATCATCCTGTTTTCTGGCTTCATCAAATTCTTCAACAATAATCCTCTATATCTTTTTTAGCAAAAAGCACTATATAAAAGGATATGCCTCATCTTGTATCGTAGACAATGTGTCACATAGAATACATTCTGATGTCTAAGCCTGCGGAATGCGAAGGCGAAAGCGACGCCCTATAACGATCGAATTCAAAAATTTACTATTAGCATCCCCATCATTTAGCCAACGGATCCTTGCCTTTTTTTTCTAGTAGGTAAACTCACCCTTTGATGCCGCGGCATATTCAGCCTTAGCATGATAATATTCTTGACGATTGGCCGGGGAGGGGTCCTCATCAAACAACCGTTCTGAACGTAAAACTGATGCTTCTGAATGGTCCACTCGGATGAAGATATTACCAAAGATATTTTTATTCCAACACCGTAGATCATGCTTTAAAACACGTATCTTGCAGCAGAGACCAAACATACAACCAATTATAAGGTGTGTAGCCCATGCGTCCTGAACATATATCATGAAATTTGGGTGATGAAGCCATGCATCCAAAAACCGAAAAGACTTAGGACCTGGCTGGCGAGGCCTGCCACAACAAAGAAAGAAAGGAGAGTGATCTGAAGTGATGCGTGGGAGATATGTTAAGCATATGTCTTCAAACATGTCACTAAATTGCGAATTCGCCAAAAACCCAGTCGAGTCTGTTAAATGGTAAAGCAGAAGCTAGAATTCAGAAAACCATTTTTCATTGATTTCATTCATCCCCTTACACTCTTTAAATACACGTTTGGTATGGTACATACAAGGAAAGAATCAATCAAATATTCAAAAACATAATTGTCAGATATCTCTAAATCCCTAAATTAGTGTAAATACCTAAATTAGCATACTAAGATCTGGTGTTAAATATGACAACATTCTAACACTCCTCCTCAAGTTTTTTTTGAGAAACTCCCCCTCAAGTTGAACCGTAGGATCTTCGATGTTCAGCTTGGACAATACTTCTTCGAATGCTTGAGCACTCACCGCCTTGGTTAGTATGTCGGCCAATTGATCTTTAGAACGAACAAATGGAAGTTCCACTAATCCACAGTCAAATTTTTCTTTGATAAAATGCCGGTCAATTTCTACATGTTTGGTTCGATCGTGCTGGACAGGATTGGCAGAAATACTTATTGAAGCTTTGTTATCACACTTTAACTTGATTGGACACCGTATTTGAAAATCAAGCTCAGCCATCAACTTATGTAACCACAGTATTTCAGTTATGCCTTTTACAATTCCTCTAAACTCTGCTTCAGCACTGGATAAAGAGACTACATTTTGTTTGAAATATCGGTCAAACACTGGATAAAGAGACTAATGTAAAGTACCTTGACGATCTTAGGTCACTTTTACTTCCTGCTCAGTCATCATCAGTGTATGCCTCTATATCCAACTGCCCTTGATTTCGGAATATCAACCCTCGTCCTGGAGTTCCTTTGAAATATCGAAGGATTCGTATGACAGCGTCAAAGTGTTATTTCTGAGGGTTGTGCATGAATTGACTGATAACACTTACTGGATAGGCAATGTCTGGCCTTGTATGAGATAAATAGATTAGTTTCCTTACTAACTTCTGATAATGTTCTTTGTTTGTACTTGATGCTCCCTCCATAATTTCCAACTTCTGATTCATGATCATTGGTGTAACAGCTGGTTTGCAATCCAACATTCCAACTTCCGTCAGTAGATCTAGAATATATTTTCTCTGAGAAATATATATACCTGACGGTGATCTCAAGACTTCAATTTCCAGAAAATACTTTAATCCGCCCAGATCTTTCATTTCAAACTTCGTGAACAGATATCCTCGGAGCCTCGTAATTTCTTCTTCATCATTTCCTGTGATCACCATATCATCAACATAAATAATCAGACACATCACCAGATCTCCCCTTCGCTTGATGAATAGAGCATGATCTGCATTACTCTAACGATACCTTATCCTGTTTCATTACAGTGGCAAACTGTCCAAACCGTGCCTGAGGGGATTGTTTAAGTCCGTATAATGCCTTGTGTAACCTGCACACTTATCCATTATGAAACTCTGTCGAAAAACCTGGAGGTGGATCCATGTATTCTTCTTCTACCAAGCTCCCATGTAGAAATGCATTTTTAACGTCGAACTGATGCAACGGCCAGTTTTTTGTAGCTGCGACTGAGAGTAGAACTCTAATGGTGTCAATCCGAGCTACTGGAGAGAATGTCTTGGAGTAGTCTACCCCATAGGTCTGTGTATATCCCTTGGATACTAACCTTGCTTTATGTCTTTCGATGCTCCCGTCCGCTTTGTACTTTATTGTAAACACCCACCTGCATCCTACAGTTTTCTTTCCTGGAGGAAGAGTATATTTTTCCCAAGTCTTATTCTTTCGTAGTGTAGTCATTTCAGTGATCATCGCAGCTTTCCACTTTGGAATTTTGACTGCTTCTTCAGCCGTTTTAGGAATTCTTTCAGAGCATATGGAGATAAACAGTGCCTTTGCATTTTTAGATACACTCCCCCTGGCCGGACTGATTGGATATTTGGATGCCTTGGCGATTTTTGTGGGTGAGTACCTGTTCGGTGGAACTCCTCGTGTTATTCTGAGTGGTAATTCCCGTACATGTGGCTGCATAATAGTATTAGAGTTGTCCTCTACAGTATCAGTAATAGGAGCAGGTAAGATTTGATTAGGGAGTTCCGTACAGTCGGGAGTTGTATCAAGAACTAGAGTTGGAGTTGAATTACCTGTTGTTTGCAGTGGATCATCCATAGTTGGGCTAATATTGTCTGGTACAGAAGAAGTAGTGGCTTGTACGTCTATTGATTGAGTAGTACTGTCGGTGCCACCTACTTGCCCTGTTGGTTCCATCAATCCCGGAAGCCATGCTAAGGAATCATTGGTTAAGATCTCCCCTGTTTCTGGCATGGGTTTCATAGTAATATTCGGTTTCAACAAACACACAGTTCATGGTAATAATGATTTTGCGGGTGATAGGATTATAGCAGCGGTAGCCTCTTTGTGTGGTAGCATATCTAACAAACACACATTTCTCGGCACATGGGTCAAGTTTGTGTCGTTTTGTATGGGGTACATGGGTATATACAGTACACCCAAAGACTCTGGGTGGTAGGGTCTGTATGGAGGGAAGGGTGGTTGGTTTGTAGGGCTAGGGTCTGGAGAGGAGTTTGATGGTGTAGGACGGTGGTGGGTAGGCGATTTAGGAGGTAGGCAGTTGTGACCACTGCCTCGGGCCAGAAACTCGGAGGGACATTCGACTCAAACATCATTGCGCGTGTCATTTCAAGAAGAGTACGATTTTTTCTTTCTGCGACACCGTTTTGTTCAGGGGTCCCGGGACATGAAGTTTTATGTATTAACCCATTTTCCTGAAAGAATTTTGCTAACCCCCCATCAATATATTCGCCACCATTATCGGAACGGAGGATCTTAATAGATGTATGGTATTGATGTTGGATCATTCGATAGAAATCAATAAAACGAGATGCAACTTCTGATTTGTTTTTGAGAAGGAAAATCCAAGTCATACGGGAGTAATCATCAACAAAGATAACAAAATATTTGAAACCAAGCGGCGTAGAAACTGAGGAAGGTCCCCAAACATCAGAATGTACTAGCTCAAACATGGTACTAACACGCGTATGAGTAGAGCGATATGTCGCCCGGGTTTGTATAGACCGAAGGCAAGTCTCACATGTAAACTGAGAGGAAGTATCAGGAAATAAATCTTGGAATAATTTTTTAAGGTAAGAAAAAGAGTTATGCCCTAACCGCCGATGCCAAAGCCATAGCTATCGGGAGACAGTACCGGTGGCAAGATTGGACTGACCCTGGCGTACCACCGCATCAACATAATACAAGCCTCCTTTTTTAGTACCACGTCCAATAATTGCCTTCGTATGAATGTCCTGAAGCAAACAAAAGGTAGGATACATCAGAACCATGCAGTCAAGAGTTTTGGTTAGTTGACTGATAGATTAGAGCTTGTTTGATAAGGACGGAACATATAAGCAATTATTTAGTGTAATATGGGGTGTGATGGATATAGTGCCACTTCCAGATACAGGAACAAATTGTCCATTAGCTGTTTCGATGATGGTCTTTACTGGCGGCGTGTAAGTGGTAAAATTGGTTTTGTCATAAGTCATGGTGTCTGTGGCACCACAATCTAATATCCATTGTGAAGAAGGGACTGTAGAAGAGGTATGATGAGAAATGTAAGCTGATGATATAAATGGGTTCGGTATATGAGTGTGTGTGGATTTATTGGATTCCATATGGTTATCAAGTGATGGATGCAGTATTTGTGATTGTTGGGAATTGATGGGGACTGAACTGGAGGTTTTTGACTGTGGAGGGACTGGAACAGAAATATGGGAAGCATTATGGGCTGCAGAGGGAAATTTCAAAGGAGGAGGGGGGGGGCGGGTGTAATTACTGAATCTGTAGGGACATTAATACTATTAGCAGCAAGTGTTAGGGGTATAGAGGGTAATTTAGGGCTATTTATTAAAGGAAAGGGGGTAGGGTTTTCACCCGCCCCCTTTTTACCTCCACCGCTATTTGCTTCTGGAATTTTCTGGGCAGCTTCTTCGTTCTTCTCTTTGCAGTTTCCTGTGGATGCTTGCCCGTCACCTCCTCTTACTACTGCAGCTTTGCCTTTATCTTGTAATTTCAGAGCAGCCTTGTGGGTCTCCCACCATTCAGGGAACCCGTGCAATTTGAAGCATTCATCTATTATGTGTCTGCGTTGTCCGCAATGGCTGCACACAAGATGAGATTTTTATTCTCGGGATGATGGTAGCCCTGACAGAGAATTTCGTCCCTCTGATGGTTTTGTCCCTTCCGATGAGCCCCTGCCCTGAGGTGGCCTGGAATTCTTCTCCGGTGCTCCTCTGCCACGGCCTGTCGGCCCTCTGATTGCCAGGCCAAATCCAACTCCCTGTGATGTTTGACTGAGGGATTATAATGCTCCATAAGTACTTCGTCCCGTACATCCGCCCTGTGGATTTCGTTATAAGCCACTTCTGCAGAGGGAAGAGGCTCCCTCTTCAATAGATCTCTTTTGATGGGTGCATATTTATCGCTAACTGCAGTGATAAATACGTGTTGCATATTAATGTGAATGTGGCAGACATAATCTGTGTTACCTCGCAAGAAAGAATAGGCAAAGTAATCAAAGGGATAGGTAAGCATCCATAATAGAATCATAATGTCATAAGCAAAGAAGGGTAGTACCCAAGCTGCCTGTAACCAAAAAAGGATACATGCAGGAATGGTAGAATCAGCCATTCAGTCCTACAAATGCGATCTAGTCAAGTCCGTGAGTAAACAGCCTCGTGCAATCGTTGGCATAGTTGCGAGATCCGTGTATTCAGTAAAGATATCGTGTTGCAACGCCCAGGCTGCTAAATGATGCACCACCGAATTAGTCTCTCGAGGTTTGTATAGAATCTCTGATTGCGTGAGGAGCAGGAAAGCTTGTAGCCTGTCAATGTCTGCACGGAGATCCCCAGAAACGGTAACCAAATTTCTTACCATCGGCAAAAATAGTCATGCAGCCTGTTTGTATGATGAGCCCAGATAATTAATTGAGTAATATATTATAGCATATGTCAATCCTTAAATTTCGGCCCGCAATGGTGATATTTTGGGCAAAGAGAAAACGATAGCCGATACCAGTATTCCTTTCAAATATTTCAACATATGAAGTTTGTTATAGCCACCTTAAGATGCCCTCTCATAGAGGTAGTGGAGGACATAAACCACCAACTCATAAGATGTGAGCGTAGAGTTGTGTGTAAAGAGACATGACCATCAAGAAGAAGAGCATATTTTTGCCACATTCCGGCAATCAGAGGACAATGTAAAAATAAACAAGTTATTCCGCTGGTTGACTGCTGGCAAAAAGGGCACCATGACAAAAATGCTACCGTAAAGAGACGGAAATTATTAGGGATCGGAAGTGCCCCGAAGCGCAACTTCCACAAAAACATCTTAGCTGCATTCGGTAGACCTTTCCACCAAATGCATCTGTAAGACCGCAATGATAAACGAGATTCTCGGCACTCCTCATATGCACTTTAGAGCAAAAATTGTCCATTAATGTGTGGTTGCTAGTTGAAGCCATGGTGTCCTACTTGTACACGACTCTTACAAAAAGTATGGATCCTACAGATTCCCTTCCAATCTGACGAGTCATATAATAATGGCAAATAATGGGATCGATGTCCATACTTATGATGCATAAAGTTCGCCCATAATGTGGAACGTTGCTGATAAGACCACTAGATTTTGCACTCGTAAGCTTTCTGTAATGCTGATAAAGACAGAACTCCCAAGCATCCCTCTTTCGTTGAGAAATAAATATCATGCCATGAACGCCAGTGATGCTTCCCAGCCCAGAAGAAATTCATCATTTTTCTTTCCAGTTCCTCTATAACACTTAATGGCAACCGTGAGACAGCAAATAAATGTAACAGGATTGCTGAGAGAACCGACCTTATAAGACAAGACGGCCTTCGGAATTTAAAAGTTTAGCTGACCATCCAGACAGCCTCTTATCAAAATGATTTAAAATAGCTATGCAGTGAGATGCCCGACATATTCCTTTATGTGTGGGAGCTCCCAAGTATCGCATTGGCATTGTAGATAAGCGCATGACTAATAAATCTGTTGTCCTAGCTCCTGCATGGTTAGCACTTACAACCACTAAACTTTTATGGAAATTTAACTATTGTCGAGATTCCTGTTGATACTGCTGTAGAAAATCTGTAAATCGCATAAATTAGATGCAGAGGCAAACAAGAAAATGAGTAGATCATCTGTGTATCCCAAATGAGATAGGGCAGGCACTCAGCTTAGCTCAAAGCCACATAACCAACGATTTGCCATCAGTGTATTTAATCCTCTGCTGAATCCTTCTAAAGCTAGAATGAATACGGGTGGCGATAGTGTATCGCCCTGTTTAACTCTCCCGCCAGGACTTAAGAAGCCACATGGCTGACCATTAATTAAAACAAAAAATTTGGTAGCCGATAAGTTATTAAGTATAAGCCAAAGAAAGAAAGAATGAAAACCCAATTTGAGAAGCAAACGGCCGAGATAATCCCAACTAACCCAATCAAAAGCTTTGGCCATATCCAGTTTAACAATGGCCCTACCCCCTCTTTGTGACTTATCCAATATGTGTACAATCTCTTTAGCCATGAGAATTTGTTCTGTGATGCCACGCCTGGGCATGATACGAGACTGCTCAGGAGAAATTAAATTGTGGAAGTACAAGCGACATCCGAATATAAAGCAGGAGTGTCACAACTTCTGAAACAAAATTAGTAAGGCATATTGGACGAAAGTCCTAAAAAGTTCAGGAGATGGCACTTTAGGTATCAAAGTAATAAGAGAAGCTGCCCTGGCCGTTGGCACCCGCACTCCGAGGAAACATTCTTGTACTGCTTTAAGCACATCTAGCTATATAATATCCCAACAAAACCGATAAAACTGTCCATGATAACTATCTGGGCCTGCAACATTAGTCGGACTTAAAGCCCACACTGCCTCTTTGACATGAGTAGTTGTGGCATCATGATTAAGGATGCGTTATCCTCCGCAGTTAAAGAAGGAGTAATAATTGAAGAATAAGGTCGTGATTTGTCGTTGCCTCAGCCTGGAATAGATGAGAATAAAATCGTGTAGCCTCAGCCTTAATTTCATCATCCGTGATACATTCCTGAACCCCCGAGGAAATTATTTGAGCAATGCACTGCTTACGTCGACGATCCTTGGCGATATTATGAAAATAAGACGTGTTAGCATCACCTTCTTGCATCCAATGAACTCGCGCTTTCTGTTGCCAGTAATGACAGACCCTAGATTGAGCTATCAACAACCTGGCCTTCGCTTGATGGTAGTGTGCGTGATTTAATTCTGTTGGCTGTGAATCATAAACATCCTTCGTCTGAACCACATCAGATTTAGCCTCGGAGATGGCATCAAAGAAATAACCAAAAACTATTTTATTCAAGTGTCTGAGATCTACTTTCAACCTATGCAACTATTGATGAAAACCTCTCATGCCACCAGTTTGTGGGGTAAGATGCCCAAGAATGTCGAATAAACTCTTTACAGTCAGTGTGGGTCATCCACACATTTAAAAACGAAATGAGTGAGGCCCCTTCATAATAGTTTTGCAACATGTGAGGAACAATGGGGCGTGATCAGATGTGGCACGATTCAAATGCTGAACGAGTAATGTGTCCAACATCTCATAGAAAGAAGAAGAACAAAGAAAATGATCCGGACGTCTACTAACCCTGCCCAGTCCTCGTCCATCCGACCATGTGTATTTGGATCCATGAAAAGGTAGTTCAACCAAAGCAGCATCATTAATCCACTGATTGAAGTCGGACAACTACTGTACAGAGGGAACCGATGATTCCCTATGCTCATCAAGTGAACAAAACGTGTTGAAATCACCTCCAACTATCCAGGGGTCTTGCATTTTCTATGAAAATGCAAGAAGGTCTACCCATAAAATCCTACGCACCGAAATACTATGAGGCACATAAACTGCCGTCCACCAAAAATACTTCCTGTAGTGGACCAACTGAAAACGAAGTGATATACTGCCATGTTATATGGCTTGTTCAAAATGGCAGGGTACCAAAAAACCCAGATCTTGTGGTCAACTGAATGTGTGGATTTAAAAATTGAAGCTTGAGCCTATAGTAATCCACCTTGTCAGCAGGTAATTTTGGCTCAATAATAACAAGCAAATGAATATGTTTTGTACGCACCAAATACTGTACTCGATTAATGGAGGTGTGCAGTCCCCTTACATTCCAAGTTAAACAATTCATTTGGGAGAAGGATGATCCAAGCTTGAAGCCACCCTAGTAATTATTATCGATGGAGGAGGTCAAATCATATCTTTCTTCTTAGTACGATGTCGCTTCTTGCTACCTTCCGCCAATTCATGCATCAAGGATGTTTCCAAAGGGTCCGGAGGAGCCACTGCCACCATAGCCATTGCATTGACCCGTTGTGTCAATTCATGTGTCGCACAATGTAAATCTCGATCATGAACTGACGTGCAAACATTGAGGGCCTCCGAATCCAATACAAGTCCCGATCAGGGAGAATGAGCTAATGTTGCCTGAGGTAAAGATTCCACTGATACTGAAATTAAACATGTAAGATACTGAGCATCTGACATAGAAATATTTTCTGCATGAATATCGGGTTGTATGTCGGTGGATGGTTGAAACAAGACACCTGCATGTGTCTCTGCCCTTGCAATTCCTTCCTGATGTATAGCAGTTACCTCCGAGGGGGAACAATAGGCTGAGGTTCATTATGTAAGGCACTTGGCTTCTCAGCCGCAACTGCTTTATCCTTCTTTGGTGTCCATCGCTGCCCTGGATGATCTTGACCCTTTGGTTTTAGCAACGCTGGAGGATCCTTTGTAACCGCAACATGTTCTGTGGTAGTTTTGCAATCTGTGGTGCTGTGTCCTAATACGCGGCAACAAGATCAATAGAATGGTTTATCCTCACAATCCACTTCCGGGAAAAAATGATAGTGATGACTCTGACTTTACAGGCGTGTGGGCAAATCTTTTGTTGAAGGTGGTGATGAGTTGGAGGCTGATCAAGCGAAATTGAGCAAGCTTAATTCGTTGGATCAAGAGTGAGAGTCAAGGGTCAAGATGATTGGTTGATGAGCTGGGTAAAACGGTTATGAAGCGGTTATTGGTGCAGGAATTGAGGCTGGATGAGGTGCGTAGCACCATGCTGCGCAGCAGCATCTCAGAAGAGGAATTGGGGAAGAAGGCTAGAGGTGGCAAATTTTAAATGATGGGAAATGACAGATATGCCCTTAATGAGACAGTAGGACTTTATGTAGTTGGGAGGCTAGTTTCGTAATTTTTAGTTCTTTTCCTTGTTTTTGCCTTTGCCGAATTGTATAAAGTACAGCACTCTGCTGCACTGCATGAAGGATTCAACCAGAAGATTTTCAATCAAAATTTTGCTCAGTTTTCTTTTCTCTCTCTCTGGCAGTTAGTTCTCGTATGAATCTGTTCTGGTTGTTTTGAGCAATTTTGACATGGTATCAGAGCGCTTGATTTTCAACCTCTGATCTGTGATAAGTGTTGATCCTGATCTTTGCTGTATATCTGAAAAATGGCTAATAATGCGCGAAACGGTAATCAGCCAGAGGATGCTCCGGCTGCTAATCCTTACTATCTTCATCCGAATGATAGTCCAGCGATAATCCTTGCCCAACCTCCTCTAACCTCTCACAATTATCATACTTGGAGTAGAATGTTTTCAATGGCCTTAATCGTGAAGAACAAAATTGGATTTGTGGATGGCACCATTGCACCTCTTAATTCGGATGATCCTCAATACAATTCCTGGAGGCAAGTTAACTCGATGATTCACTCTTGGATCATGAATAGCGTATCTCCTGCAATTTCTCAAAGCGTGATGTGGTATGATACCGCTGCAGAGGTATGGAATGATTTGAGGCGAAGGTATGGAATTTGTGATCCTTTTAGGCTTTCTGATTTACTTGAAAAATTTTACAATATAAGGCAAGAGACAGACTGTATTAGTGATTACTTCACTAAATTGAAAGGAGTGTGGGAAGAGATGATGGCTGTAAGGCCAATTCCCCGATTTACATGCCATGGTTGCAATTGTAATGTCACAGCGAATATGAGAGCTTATGTTGAAAGTGATTGTGTCATTAAATTTGTAAAAGGTCTGAATGATGATTATGATGCCGTAAAGTCTCAAGTGTTTGTTATGTCGCCCATGCCTAACTTAGACACTGTATTTGCAATGGCATTGAAATACGAAAGGAAACTGAGTAATAGTGCTACCTCTGTACAGTTTATGAATAATCCTACTGCCATGATGTCTGAGAATAATGATGGTGTGAATGTTAGTGTGAATGCGTTTAACAGTAGAGGAGGAGGTAACGCATACAAAAGAGGAAATGGCAGATTCTTTCCTGAAGGATCTAAGAGGCCGCACTGCACTCACTGTGGCATGATTGGGCATGTTGAACAGAGGTGCTATAAGAAGCATGGCTTTCCTCTGGGATACAATCCAAGGGCAAATATAACTGAGGTTCATGATGTTGAGTGTGATTCACAGCAGCGTGATCAGAATGGACAGTCATGCCAGCTACCTGTTTTGACGCAGGAACAGACCGAAAGACTGATGTCATTGTTGAATGTCAAGGATCCTAGTCAGCCTGCTGTGGCTCCAGTGCAGTTTTGTGGAAGCCAAGGAGCACTAATGTCTGCTTTATCAGGTAATGAAATAGGTAATAGCTGTGCTAATAATTTGAATATATGGATTCTAGACTCAGGAGCTACTGATCATATTACATGTAGTATCAACATGTTTCATTCTTGTCAGCCTGTTCATAACATGTTCATTAGGCTTCCCAATAAGACCTCAGTTGCAGCCACACATATTGGTTCAGTCATTATTAATCCTTTGCTTATCGTACACAATGTGCTGCTTGTTCCTAGTTTTGCTTATAATCTTTTGTCTCTCAGCAAGTTGCTTGCTGCATCATCTGTGTTAGTTCAGTTCATGGGATCTTCTTGTGTAATCTAGGACCAAGTCTCTCTGAAGACGATTGGTTCAGCTGAGTTGGTTAAAGACTTGTACTACTTGCAAGGTTCTGACCATGCCAAGCCAGTTTCTTCATCATCATATTCAAAGTGTCTGTCAGTTGCTGCTAAACTTTCTGATTCTCCTGCTTTGCTGTGGCATTATAGATTAGGTCATGCTCCTATGCCTAGAATAAAGGATGTACAGAGGATTGATCCTTCCATTACTTTGCCTGATCAATTGTATTCTTGTTCTATATGCCCGTTGGCAAAAATGAAAAGACATCCATTTCCAGTGTCTGTTTCCATTTCAAATTCAGCTTTTGACCTCATACATGTTGCCATATGGGGACCTCACAAACACTCCACTGTTTATGGGCAAAGATATTTTCTTACCATAGTAGATGACTTCACAAGATATACCTGGTTATATCTTCTCAAACAGAAATCAGAGACTAGAGATGTAATTGAAAGATTCTGCCAATTTGTTCAAAATCAGTTCAGTAAATGCATTAAAGTATTGAGGTCAGACAATGGTCAGGAATTCAATACGCCTAAGTTTTATATGAATAAAGGCATAATTCATCAAACCACATGTGTCAACACTCCCCAGCAAAATGGGATTGTTGAAAGGAAGCATCAACACATCCTAAATACAGCCAGAGCTTTGAAGTTTCAGTCCAATGTCCCCATGGGCTACTGGGGGTTCTGTACCCAGTATGCTGTCCAACTCATAAATATATTGCCTACTCCATTACTCAATCATAAAAGTCCACATCAACTACTGTTTCAAACCACTCCTTCATATTATCAGTTGAAGACATTTGGTTGCTTTGCATTTGCTGCAGACACTACACCTCACAAGTCTAAATTTGCCCCAAGGTCCATACCATCTGTTTATCTTGGTCTCCCTAACAATGTCAAAGGCTATATTATGTTAAACCTGCAGTCCAAATCTGTCTTCATTTCCAGGGATGTTCAATTCTTTGAACACACCTTCCCATTTGAAAATCCTACCACCGCTGATTTGTCTTTCAACCATGACCATTCTCTTGATAAAGTTTCTGATCCTTCCTCATCAAATGGTCAGCCTCCATATCAACAACCTACTATCTCCTTAGAAGCATCACCTGTGCCTGCTTCCAGTACAAATGATGCTTCAAACACATCTCCTGAAGATAGTAGCACTTCCAATACTCCATCGAACGGTAACACCCCAGGTGTGGACCACTTCTCACCTGAATCCTCACAGCCTCACAGAGATGCTCATCCTTGCACTGGCATTGAAATTTTCTTGCCTTTACCTTATGAATCCTCTTCTAGAGTTAGAAAACCCCCTAAATATCTTCAAGATTATTACTGTAACCTTCTGCAACATACACCGTCGTGCCAATCTTCTTGTTCTACTTCTCATCCCCTTGAGCACTACATGTCATTTGATGCATTATCTCCTAAGTATAGGGCATATGTTCTCAATATTAGTCTTCAGCAGGAGCCTAATTCATACCATGAAGCAGCCAATTCTCCTCACTGGCAGAAGGCAATGCACGCGGAGTTAACTGCTTTAGCAGCTAATCACACATGGACAGTGGTCTCTTTGCCTCCAGGTAAGCAAGCCATTGGTTGTAAGTGGGTTTACAAGATCAAATACAACCCAGATGGCAGTATAGAGAGATACAAAGCCAGGCTAGTTGCCAAAGGCTATACACAGCAGTTGGGTGTGGATTACACTGACACTTTCTCTCCCGTAGCTAAGCTTACCACAGTTAGACTGTTACTGGCTTTGTCTTCTATCAGACACTGGCATGTACATCAGCTTGATGTAAACAACGCGTTTCTTCATGGTGATCTAAGTCAAGAGATTTATATGCAGTTACCAGAAGGCCTCTCCTCAGATCAACCCCGTGCAGTTTGTAAATTGCATAAGTCCCTATATGGCCTTAAGCAAGCTAGCCGAGAATGGAACCATAAGCTCACATCTTTTTTGATTTTGCAGGGCTATGTTCAGTCCAAGACAGATTATACTATGTTTACTAAGTCCACTCCTGAATCCTTTTTGGCTTTACTTGTCTATGTTGATGACATTATTGTGGCCAGTAACTCTCTACCTCAGATCTTGTCTTTGAAAACTTCCCTTCATCAGGCCTTCCAGATTAAAGATCTTGGCATTCTTAAGTACTTTTTGGGCCTAGAGGTGGCTTGGTCCCAAAGGGGGGTATTGTTGTGTCAGAGGAAATACGCACTGGAGTTAGTAGAGCAAGCTGGTTTTATTGGGTCCAAGCCAGCCAAGACACCTATGGAGCAGAATGTAAAGTTAGCACACAAAGATTCTCCACAGATAGCAGACGTTTCAGGATACAGAAGGCTGATTGGAAAGCTGTTATACTTGACTATAACGAGGCCAGACATTGCATTTACCGTGAGGCAGCTACTGAGCTTCATCTTAAGACGGCACATAGGTTACTAAGGTATATAAAGGGCACAGCAGGACAGGGGTTGCTTTATCCAAGTTCTGGTGATGTAGAGTTAAAGGGATTTGCAGATTCAGATTGGGGCGGATGCATTGAGTCCAGAAGATCAATAACAGGATATTGTGTCTTTTTGGGTGAATCTTTAATATCCTGGAAAGCGAAGAAGCAAACCACTGTGTCTATGTCATCATCAGAAGCTGAGTACAGGGCTTTGGCGTCTGCTGCTTGTGAAATACAGTGGATATTGTACTTGATGAAGGATTTGGGGGTAGTACAAGAGAGACCAGTAGAGTTATTTTGTGATAATAAAAGTGCTATTTACATTGTTGAAAATCCGGTATTTCACGAAAGGACCAAGCACATAGAGATTGATTGTCATATAGTTAGAGACAAGTTTGTGCAAGGGATCATTCGTCCTATGCCTATCAGGACTGAATTGCAATTGGCGGATGTGTTTACCAAAGCGCTTGATTCAAGGAAACTGCAATACCTGACTTCTGCAATGGGAGTGTGTAATATATATAGTAAGTCAGGTTTGAGGGGGGTGTTGAAGGTGGGGATGAGTTGGAGGCAGATCAAGCGAAGTTGAGCAAGCTTAATTCGTTGGATCAAGAGTGAGAGTCAAGGGTCAAGATGATTGGTTGATGAGCTGGCTAAAACGGTTATGAAGCAGTTATTGGTGCAGTAATTGAGGCTGGATGAGGTGCGTAGCACCATGCTGCGCAGCAGCATCTCAGAAGAGGAATTGGGGAAGAAGGCTAGAGGCGGCAAATTTTAAATGATGGAAAATGACAGATATGCCCTTAATGAGACAGTAGGACTTTATGTAGTTGGGAGGCTAGTTTCGTAATTTTAGTTCTTTTCCTTGTTTTTGCCTTTGCCGAATTGTATAAAGTACAGCACTCTGCTGCACTGCATGAAGGATTCAACCAGAAGATTTTCAATCAAAATTTTGCTCAGTTTTCTTTTCTCTCTCTCTATCAGTTAGTTCTCGTATGAATCTGTTCTGGTTGTTTTGAGCAATTTTGACATCTTTAGAAACATCTATCTCAACACAAACACGGGCAACCGATGGACGAAACAAATTTGTAGTAGCATTATCAGCTTTGAGAGGGTTGTTGACCAAACGGGCTATTTGAAATAGAGCTTCAGTATTATGGAGATAAATTGGCAGACTGGGCAATGAAATCCATACTGGGACGATAGGAGTATCCATCTTGGGATCAAAATCATACTACAACTTGGTAATTCTCATGTGGAACCCTAAAACATTCCACACTTGAAGACAACGGCAACGACACTGTAGCTAGGCATCGCGATCTGCCGCAATTGCAGAGGGAGATGCTGGCATCTGCTTTTTTGATACACACACACTCTCTCTCACACACACACACATACATATACATATACATATATATATATATATTACATAGAGTCGCTTTTATTGAGAAAAGCCCAACGTGTGGCAGAGAAAAATCATATTACATGAAGGTTCATCATACAAAAAAAGCGAATGTAGTGATTTAACGATTGTCAACCTCCAATCATATATCATACGCCAGATTACAACCTTGACAAGTAAAAACCACCCTTGTGGATAAAACCTTAGCGAATGAAAAAAGCGTACATATTTATATAATTGGAGCGTTGATCAAATGCAAAACGTAATATCAAACGTATTGAATAATGGAATAGAAAGAGAGAATTAACAGTGTGCTCCATTGTTGTAAGTAAAAGTTCTTGACTCAGGCCTCCTCGTAGGAATCTCATTGTAAAGTCAGCCATTGCGTCAGCGGCAGAGCAAAGGCAGCAGTGTTGTCCTCTGGAACGGCATCCGTGGAAAGCAATCTTCAATGCATAATAGCGGCCCCTTGGATACATGTTAACCTCAACAAATATGAAATAGGTCATGCCAGCAAGATGAGTAATCAAGGTAAGGTTAAGATAAACGACGATGAATAGCTTAGTACCCGGGTTGCCTGTAACCAATGAAGGCACGGGCAACAACAAGCAGAGCGCATTCCAGCAGTGAACATACCAGACACAGTCGACCCCAAGAAAGATGAATCT
This sequence comes from Eustoma russellianum, assembly GCA_036186865.1. Taxonomy (NCBI): domain Eukaryota; kingdom Viridiplantae; phylum Streptophyta; class Magnoliopsida; order Gentianales; family Gentianaceae; genus Eustoma; species Eustoma russellianum. The sequence continues at coordinate 3,378,227 of AP025065.1, forward strand.
TAGTAGATGAAAGATGTCTGACATCAGGTAGCAAACAGGAAGCAAAGTAAGAGATAATGATCGCAAGACAAAAACGTACCCGATATACTAAGGGGGGAAGCTCCGAGAGAGTGGAAAAGACACATGTGTGCCTATGTATGATACCATGCTGAGCTAAGTAATAGGCTATCGTGTTACCCTGCGGGGTATGTATCTGATTGTTGACTGCATAAAGGTAAGAATCTGCTTTAGACGATAATAATCTATACCCAATCATGATGACAGAGACACCAACCCATTTATCCAATTTAGTAGTGAAAGGCAATCAATTTCAATATGCACTTCCATGTATCCTGCGCTTACAAATAATATAAGGGAAAATAACATAGCCTGCAACTCAGCATGTATCGGCGGCAGCCTCAGCTGTGGAAAAGAAAGGGCTTGTACCAAATTCCCAATGTCATCTCTTATGACTGCCCCTCCAGCATCCCTTTGTCGTCCAACAGCTGCATCAATATTTAACTTTAATTTTCCGGAGGGCGGTAATATCCATCGAATAACCTGGCATCATCTCAAGTGAATTGGCGACGAATAATGAGTACCAATCAAAGACTGAATAGAGGCTGCATAAGGCCAGCCAGAAATAGAAGCACACCATGAAAAAATGGAAGTATGAAGGCACTCACGAAGAGGCCATTCCAAAAAACTTCATCACCAAATTGCAGCATTGACTTGTGTGCCGCTACCACCCTCGCAAATATTGCTTGAAGGTCAAGGAAGAGGGAGGAGGACGACCGAATAGCAATGACAGGTGCAACCATAATGATCGAATCAAAGAACAAGCGTAGAAAACATGGCTCTGCAATGCTGACGCCCCTCTACAGAAAATGCAGCATGTTGGAAAAGCTGCTAACCATGAAACAGTATTATCTGACATCGGTATATCATGAAACCATAGCCTCCATAAAAAGACCTGAGCTGTAGGAGGAGTCCCTTTCCACCAGATACATTTGGCTAACGGAAAACTGGTACAAGAAGGATGACAGATGTCATATGCACTGCCTATACTAAATTGGCAATTAGCATCCGCACTCCAATGTAAATTGTCTTGTGTTTCTTGTACGTGCGTAGAACAAAAAGAGTTAAGACGTACCGACCGTTTGCAATCAGCGGAATCATATAAATAGGCTTGAAAGATGGGCCGAGCTGCATATTTTTGTCGGATATATTAAGCCCACAAAGATGTCGATGTGCGGTACTCCCATCAAAGCTTACATTCATATGCCTTTTGCAATGCGCTGAGATTGCGAATACCCAGGCCACCCTCTTCCTTTGGATGACACATGGATTCCCATGCCCTCCAATGATGCCGATGTTGCCATTGAAAATTAGCCATTTTCCCATTCATTCATTTATGACACTCATTGGAAGTCTTGCCACCACCGTGATGTGCAGAGGCATCGCAGAGAGCACCGACTGTATTAAGACCAATTGTCTCGCCATACTTAGTAATTTTTGTGACCACCCTATCACTCTTGCATCAAAATGATCAAGTAATGAAGTACAGTATTGAGAACGATTTAGACCTTTAAACAAATACGATCACAAATACTTGATTGGCAACGAGGAGAGCCTTATATTTAAAGCCGTTGCTAGGCGGTGGGATGATGCGCCACCTCCAACTACAATTTGACTTTTGTGATAATTAACCAACTGCCCTGACGCTCGCTGATACTGCTCCAGAAACCGCTTGAATGTATGCAGATTGCCAATCGAACCATTCAAAAAGATCAATAAATCGTCTGCAAAAGCAAGGCGTGGGACTGGCTACACTCGGCCACTACCAAAGCCACGCAAAGCCCCCTAGCGATATAAGGCTGTCAACCCACGGGAGAAGCCCTCTGATGCCGGAATGAATAGAATAGGTGACAGTGGGTCCCCTTGTTTGACACCTCTAGATTGTTGATAAAAACCACATGGCTTTCCATTAATCAATACTGAACAACGTGTAGCTGACAAATTATTCATAATATGGCGAACAAATCGTGGATGAAATCCGAACCGTAGTAGTAAATTCTCCAAATACTGCCATGAAACTCGATCGAAAGCCTTTGCCATATCTAGATTGATCATAACTTGACCTCCTTGGCATTTACGATCTATAAGATGTACTATCTTCTTTGCCATGAGTATCTGTTCAGATATACCACGTCCAGGCATGAAGCTTGACTGCTCTGGCGAAATCAATGTAGGCAGGAGTTTATTAAGCCGAGATGATCTTATGCGAATGACCACCTATGACAAATAATTTGTCAAACAAATAGGACTGAAATGTAGGATATGCAAGGCACCACTAGAAGGGAGGGGGTTGAATATTTGGTGCGAAAAATGTGGTTTTTAAAATAGTTTTGAACCAAGAACTCAACTTCTGAAAACAGTTTCTGTTTTCAGGACCAGTTTTAAAACGTTTTTAAAACTAGGTTTCAGGTCTTCAAAAATTCTAACATTTTGAGAGAACTTAGCCTCAGATGTTATGAGTGTCTCCTAAAAAGTTCAGATTTAAATTCAACCTCTAACCCCTTCAAAAATTATTGGTGGTCAGATTGCATGAATCTGCCAGAAACGGTAGATTGATTTGAAAAATTTATTCCTATTTGTACGTAACTCCAAATGCTCTGAAATTTGAAATAATAACCCCTTATAAGTTGTATCTGAATGGGTTGAAACAGTTTTGAAAAATTCTTTTGGGAAGGTAGTCAAATACGATCAAAGTCTCCACCTTTTCAAGCCTGAAAATCAGACTGCACTAGTCTCAGAACTTTGGACGTTTGGTTGACTTATACTTGTCCAAAAGGGTTGAAACTTGTGCCAAAAGAACCTTAAAAGGTGTGGCTATGTTTCATGAAAGTTTTGTAATTTTTGAAATCCGTTTACTATTTTTACGAGCTTGATCAAAAAGGATAAATAGTGCTGAAACAGAATATAAGTGCTGAAAGTAAATGACACCAAGAATTTTATACTGGTTCGGTTATAAACAACCTACTCCAGTCTTCGAGGACACCTTCCTCGGCTCACACTAATCACACAACACAAAAAAACTTTACCACAGGGTTGATGGAGTTACACACCAACTCCAACCCTTTACAAACTTTGTATGATGAATACAATGCACACGAACACCACCACCTTGCAAGTTGAAGATTGATCACACCTTGATCAATCTTTTACAATGATAAAAGAATATGTGGTGGTCTAGATGAAGCCTATTCAAGTATATGAATGTAATTACAATAGGCTTTTATGAAGAAGAAAGAAAGAGAGTGTAGAAGAAGAAGAGATAGGCGTTTTTGATCTCTTGATTTGCAAGAATTGTTCTTGTATTTGTTTTGCTCTTCCTCCTTTCCTTTTAACCTTGTGTTGGATGCCCCCCTTGTTACCTTCTCCAATTGAAAATTATCTTCTAAGTCCTTGGAAGAATATGTGGCATCATTATGACATGTTCTTGCTTACTTGGCACTCATTGATTGGTTGAATGTTGTGATCACTTGATGACTAGGAAAATCTGAGAATTCCACTTAAACATGTGCCAAAATCACCATAAAACGATTACCATAACTTCCAAGATCATCACATAAATTAAGCAAGACAATATTTCTCTAAGAATAGTATGAAAAAATCGGCCATTAAGAGACTTTACATTCTGAAATTTCAGCATGTGAATCATTAGTATTTTTCAAATTGTTGTTTTATTTCTTGAAAATGAATCACCATTTAGTATGCAATATTCGCTTCTTTTATGGAATAAAATTTAAACACCAACAAGGCCTCAAAATCGGCCTAGATGCATTACACGCATGCTGAAATTTTCAGCATGTGTGATATTCAAGAATATGACTTTCTTTAATACATAAAATATTTAAAACACTTCCAAATTGTCTTCTAATTAATCCATCTTAATCAAGACATAAAATATGACTCACATTGATGTCAAAATCGGCCAGCACTTTAGTGCACATGCTGAATTTTCAGCATGTGTCACAATTGTGACAAAATTTGAAATATTACCTTTTGTGCCAAAAACGTTCCATGTGTGGTGTACGTAGAAAACCGAATTTTCGACGTTTATCGGTTACCCGATTTTTCTCTAATTAAATTCCAACTTTTTGCACATGTTATATATATTATGTTACACACAATATATATAAATTAAACTTTAATATTTAGCACTTGGCTGGTCTTAAAGTGGTGCCTTACACATGTGACAAAATTGAAATTGGAATCTCCATAATTTGGCCTTAATGTGGGGTGATTTGTGTGTGCCAACATGGAATGATTTTATGGATGTAAATATCATCATACCCACGAAATTTATGAATATTTGTGAAGTGTAGGGGCTGGTCATCTATTTATGGCAAGTACATGACACGTTGGCAAAGTTTCGGTATTCGCCCGATACGACAATTTTCGGTTTAGAACCTTTTAACGTGTCGTATTTAATTTGTCATCGCCATGACTTATATCATATCATATAAGATCTGAATATACTCATAAATATGAGTTAAGTATGGTGGTGTGACGTTAACGTACTTACGTAAAATATATAACGTGTCGGTAGTACGTTGGAATAAATATGTATGTGCCTTTTTCAAAAATACTAAAAATATATATATATAAATGTATATAGGCGTGTATTAACGTGGGAGGAGAGTGGAAAACTTTCCTTTCTTCATCTTGTTTCCTTTGTGCCTTGTCCAAATATTGCTTCCTTTAATGAACTACTTAGTTTAATTAACTAAGTACTTCACTTAATGAACTAGTTTAGTTCATTAATGGTGGCACCTGAAAATTGTTCAAACACAACAAATGTTTGCCATTTGATGTAAGCTTTAACGCTTCATGGCTCGTTAGTACGACAACATTATATATGAACTATATAAGGCAAGTTATGTGCAATATGTGATGCACACATTTATGTCATGTACATTTTAATGCAATATGTCATGCACATTTAAATCATGCATTTTGAAATCACTCAAACCCCTTTTTCTCTACAATCTCCGCCTTTTGATGATTTTCAAAATAACCTACTTTCATGATTTAAATCATATCGCTCCCCCTTCAATCATGCATAAATTCAAATTTTGAATTTCAAATTTCAAACCGCTCCCCCTTAATTTATGCAATCAGTATCTCTCTCCCCCTTAAATCATGCTTTCTCTCCCGCTTTATTTTGGAAAGTCAATCAAAATATGCCTGTAAATATGGAAAGAGAATCAAATCAAATCAGCAGAAATCTGCCTAATTTAGAACGAAGATTTTCGTACGTGGCTTGATTTAAGGCTTTAGTAAAGATATCCGCTACTTGTGCTTCTGTGCGTACGTGATCTATGACGATATCACCATTATTTATGTGATCACAAAGAAAGTGGTAGCGTACTTCTATATGCTTGGTCTTAGAATGTAATACGGGGTTCTTAGACAGATTAATTGCACTCATACTATCACAATATATAGGAATTCTATTTACAGTAATTCCAAAATCCGAAAGTTGTTGTTTTATCCATAATAATTGTGTGCAACATAGACTAAGTGCCATGTACTCAGTCTCAGTAGTGGATAAAGCTACGCTTGCTTGCTTTTTGGAAAACAATGAAATGAGTGAGTTTCCTATAAATTGGCAACTGTCACTCGTGCTTTTTATATCTATCTTACATCCACCGTAACCTGCATCAGTATAAGCATGTAAGTTAAATTCACAATCTTTATCATACCAAATGCCTAAGGTGGGCGTGTGCTTAATATAGCGGAATATTCTTTTTACCGCATTATAGTGAGACACCTTAGGTTGACTTTGAAAACGTGCACACATGCATACACTGAACATGATATCAGGCCTACTAGCAGTAAGATACAGCAAAGAACCAATCATAGATCTATATAAGGCATTATCAAAATCTTTACCATGTTCATCTTTATGTAATTTAGTAGTGACACTCATAGGGGTGGGGGATGGTTTTAAATTCTCAAAATTAAACTTTTTAATCATATCATTTACATATTTAGCTTGGCTTATGTAAATGCCTTTACTCGTTTGCTTAATATGCAAGTCAAGAAAATAGTTCAGTTCCCCAACCATAGACATTTCAAATTCAGATTTCATGCAATTTTCACAATCTTCAACAAGTTTATGAGAGATAGAGCCGAAAATAATGTCATCAACGTAAATTTGAATAATAAGTAAATCCGATTTATCTTGTTTAAAAAATAATGTACTGTCTATAGTACCTCGTTTAAAACCATTTTCTAAAAGAAAAGTAGCAAAACGATCATACCATGCTCTAGGTGCTTGCTTTAGTCCGTATAGTGCCTTCTTTAGTTTGTACACGTGATTGGGATGTTTCAAATCTTCAAAACCGGTGGTTGTTTCACGTATACCTCTCTTGTATGAATCCATTTAAGAATGCACTTTTCACGTCCATTTGATAAAGCTTAAAATTTTTCATGCAAGCAATGGCAAGTAAAAGTCGTATAGCTTCTAAGCGTGCTACAGGTGCGAATGTTTCATCATAGTCATTTCTTTCTTCTTGATTATCGCCTTGTGCTACGAGTATAGTTTTATTTCTAACGACTATTCCTTCTTCATTCATTTTATTTCTAAACACCCACTTTGTGCCTATTATGGTCTTATCTTGTGGTCGTGGCACTAAATCTCATACATCATTTCTAACAAATTGATTAAGCTCATCATGCATAGCATCAATCCAAGAAGAATCACTCAAAGCATCATGTACATTTTTGGGTTCAATTTCGGAAATCATAGCATGAAATTGATTTATTTCATCGGAAGTTATTCTTCTACGTGGCCGCACATCGTGAGTGATATCGCCTATAATGAGATCATGTGGGTGATCTCTATGCCATCTTGGTTGATTATTTTCTATCTTCTCATTCATTTCTAAGTGATCATGCATTTTTAGTGTATCATGCATATCATGCATATCAAATGTACCATCATCTTCATTCAACACGGGTTTCAATTCAAAATCATCATCATATTCTTTATCTTTATCAATCTCACCAAATTCATTAAACTTCACATGAATAGATTCTATGATTTGTAAAGTGAGAGGATCATAACATCTATATGCTTTTGAATTTACAGAATATCCAACAAAGATGCATTCAATTGATTTAGATTCAAATTTATCTAAATTATCTTTTGTATTTAAAACAAATCATTTACAACCAAACACACGAAAATAGTCAATTTTAGGCATGCGATCATTTAATATCTCATAAGGCATCTTATTGTAGGATCTGCAAGGCACCACTAGAAGGGGGGGGGTTGAATAGATGGTGCGGAAAGTGTGCTTTTTAAAATTTCTTTAAACTTGAACAATTCAAGTTCTGAAAACAGATTCTGTTTTCAGGACCTGTTTTAAAACGTTTTTAAAACCAGGTTAGAGGTCTCCAAAAATTATGAAATTTTGAGAGAACTTAGCCTCAGATGTTGTGAGGGTCCCCTAAAAATTTCAAATCAAAATTCAACCTTTAACCCCTTCAAAAACCGTTGGCACTCAGATTGTGCAAATCTGCCAGAAACGGTAGATGGTTTTGAAAAATTAATTCCTATTTGTGTGAATGTCCATATGATCTGAAAATTTGACCAATAACTCTTCACACACTATATTTAAATGGGTTGAAACAGTTTTTGAAAATTCTTTTGGGAAGTAGGTCAAATACACCCAAAGTCTCAACCTTTGCAAGTCTGAAAATCAGACTGCACTAGTTTCAGAACGTTTGATGTTTGGATGACTTATACTTGTCCAAAAGGGTTGAAACTTGTGCCAAATTAACCCTAGAACGTTTATGTATGTTTCTGGAAATTTTTATAATTTTTAGAAAACGTTTACTATTTTTGCGAACGTGAACAATATGAGTAAACAGCGCAGAAACTGAAACGTAAATGCAGAAAGTAAATTGCACCAAGAATTTTATACTGGTTCGGTTATAAACAACCTACTCCAGTCTTCAAGGAACACCTTCCTTGGTTCACACTAATTTCACACACGCAGTACACCTTACCGCAGGGTTGATAGAGTTACACCTTAACTCCAACCCTTTACAAACCTTGTATTGTGAGTACAATTTGCACGAACACCACCACCTCGCTAGAATGAAGATTGATCACACCTTGATCAATCTTTTACAAAGATGTATGAATGGTGGTTTCTATGAAGCCTATTCAAGGATGAAAGAAATAAAATACAATAGGCTTTTTACAAGAGAAGAAAGAAAGAAAGTGTAGGAGAAGAAGGCTTTTGCACTTTGATCACTTTTGAATGTAATTCTTGGTCTTTCTTTTGTTTGTTCTTCTCTTCTTCCCTTATAGGTCCAGCCGTCCCCCTATGGTAGTCTTCCCATCTTGAAAATTTCCTTTTAAGTGCTTGAGAGGGTGTGAGACATCATGGTGACAACATTTTGCTTACTTGGCATCACTCCATTGGACCATCATTTAGTCATTGCTTACTTGGCACCTTTTGATTGGCTCATTGTTGTCATCATTTGATGACATGGATATTCTGAAAAAACACTTTAAACATGTGCCAAATAATCAATTATCAAATCATGCCAAAATAGTCACAATATGTCATAAAGTTTGAGACACAAAAATCCTCCCTTCCACCCTTGAAAAAATCGGCCATATCATAGTGTTAATGCTGAAATTTTCAGCATTTACCACATGCAATTAAAACTGAATTTCTTCCATTTTTCTTTGAATTTCTTCCATAAAAATTCATCCATCATTTAAGGCAAGTCTTGCTACAAGTTTGAGAATGAATTTGGACACCAAAAGGGGATGAAATTCGGCCACACCATTTTCACACATGCTGAAAAATTTCAGCATGTGTGATATAAAGAATATCACACTAAATACATTTCAAATCATTTCCATAACTCATTTGATTTATTCCTTAATGCAAAATTAACAAAATATACTCCTTAATGATGAAGAAATCGTCCAACACTAGTGTGACATGCTGAAATTTTCAGCATGTGACATAAGAGAGGTGTATGTTGAAAACTTACCTTTTGTAGCTTCTCTCTTTGATTAATCAACATTGTATGATTGATTCTTGACCAATCAACATGCCAACAAGGCTCCACATGTGCTCCACATAAGCTGTAGGTGGCGTTGAGAAGGTGTATATACATGTGCTGAAATTTATTTTTGCTAACTTTGAAAAATAGTGCACATTCAATAATACACATGTTATATTCCAATCAGCCCTTAATTTAATTTTCTAGAACACTTTAAGATGTATATTATATGTAAAAAGTGTCTAGATACGTGCCACATCATGTTCAAGAAAAACGTTCCGTGTCAAGTGCGTAGAAAACCGAATTTTCGATATTTATCGATTACCCGATTTTTCTCTAATTTAAATTCCAACTTTTGCACATGCTATATATATTATGTTATACATAATATATATAATATATACTTTAATTTTCAGCACTTGGCTGATTTAAAGTGGTACCATAAACATGTGACAAAAATAAAATTGGAATCTTCACATTTTGGCCTAAATGTGGGGTGATTTGTGTGTGCCAACATGGAAAGTATTTTTGTCTCAATGTACAGTGTATGGCACGAAATTTTTGATAAATTTTGATGTATATGGGCTGGCCATTTATTTATGGCAAGTACATGACACGTTGGCGAAGTTTCGGTATCGCCCGATACGACAAATTTCGGTTTAGAACCTTTTATCGTGTCGTATTTAATTTGTCATCACCATATCTTATATCATATGATATAAGATCTGAATATACTCATAAATATGAGTTAAGTATAGTGGTGTGACGTAAACGTACGTTCGTAAGATATATAACGTGTCGATAGTACGTTGGAATAAATGTGTATGTGCCTTTTAAAAAAAATCTGAAAATATATATATATTATGTATATATGGCGTGTGAAATGATGTGGGGAGGAGGAGAGAACTTTCCTTCCATAGCTATGTTGCCTTCAAGTCTTTTCCAAATGCATCTTCCTTTAATGAACTACTTAGTTTATTAAACTAAGTACTTCACTTAATGAACTACTTTAGTTCATTAATTGTGGCACCTGAAAATAGTATAAACTCATCAAATGTTCGCCATATGATGTAAGCTTTATAGCTTCATGGCTCGTTAGTACGGCAACATAATATATGAGCTAAATAAGGCAAGTTATCATGCATACATGTACACTTGTGTATATATATATATATCCACGTTAATATATATATATATTCAATTTCTTTATTTTGAAATCACTCAAACCCTCATATTTCTACAATCTCCCCCTTTTGATGATTTTCAAAATAACTAGTGTACATGATTTAAGTGTCAGCTCTCCCCCTTGAATTATGCACAGATTTGAAATTTGAATTTCGAATTTCAAATCCGGCTCCCCCTTGATTCATGCAATTAGGATCAATCAGTGATCTCTCTCCCCCTTAAATCTCTCTCTCTCCCCTTAAATCATGCTTCTCTCTCCCCCTTTATTTTGGAAAGTTAATCAAAAGATTCCTGTCAAAAAGGAAAGTAAATCACATGATATCGCATTAAATCACATCAACAGGAAGCATGCCTAATTTAGAACGGAGAGATTCAAATGTGGCTTGATTTAAGGCCTTAGTAAATATATCCGCTACTTGTGATTCTGTGCGTACGTGATCTATGACAATATTACCATTGTTAACGTGATCACGAAGAAAATGATAGCGAACTTCTATATGCTTAGCCTTAGAGTGTAAGACGGGGTTCTTAGACAAATTTATGGCACTCATACTATCACAATATATAGGAATTTTATCTACGGTAATTCCAAAATCCGAAAGTTGTTGTTTTATCCACAACAACTGTGTGCAACAAAGGCTAAGAGCCATATACTCAGCCTCAGTAGTGGACAAAGCAACACTTGCTTGCTTTTTGGAAAACCATGAAATAAGGGAATTTCCTATAAATTGGCAAGTTCCGCTCGTGCTTTTTCTATCTATTTTGCAGCCACCATAATCTGCATCAGTATAAGCATGTAAGTCGAATGTAGACTCCTTATCGTACCAAATACCTAAGGTGGGCGTGTGCTTAATATAGCGAAATATTCTTTTTACCGCATTTAAGTGTGAGACCTTAGGTTGACTTTGAAAACGAGCACACATGCATACGCTAAACATGATGTCAGGCCTACTAGCAGTTAAATATAGTAAAGAGCCTATCATAGATCTATATAATCCATTATCAACATCTTTACCATGTTCATCTTTGTCTAATTTAGTAGTGACACTCATAGGCGTGGGGGATGGTTTCAAATTTTCAAAATTAAACTTCTTGATCATGTCGTTTACGTACTTAGCTTGGCTTATGTGAATTCCTTTACTCGTTTGCTTAATCTGCAAGCCAAGAAAATAATTAAGTTCACCAACCATAGACATTTCAAATTCAGCTTTCATACAATTTTCAAAATCCTTAACAAGTATATGTGAGGTAGAACCAAAGATAATATCATCTACGTAAATTTGAATAATAAGTAAATCTGATTTTTCTTGTTTCAAAAATAGTGTACTATCTATAGTACCACGTTTAAAATTATTTTCTAAAAGAAAAGTAGCAAAATGATCATACCATGCTCTAGGCGCTTGCTTTAGTCCATATAGTGCCTTCTTTAATTTGTACACGTGATCAGGATGTTTCAAATCTTCAAAACCGGGTGGTTGCTTCACGTATACTTCTTCTTGTATAAATCCGTTTAGAAAAGCACTTTTGACGTCCATTTGATACAATTTAAAATCTTTCATGCACGCAATAGCAAGTAAGAGTCGTATGGCTTCTAAACATGCTACGGGTGCAAATGTTTCATCGTAGTCTATGCCTTCTTCTTGATTATATCCTTGAGCTACGAGTCTTGCTTTATTTCTAACGACCTTTCCTTCTTCATTCATTTTGTTCCTAAATACCCACTTTGTGCCTATTATTGTCTTATCTTGTGGTCGTGGCACTAAATCCCATACATCATTTCTAACGAATTGATTAAGTTCGTCATGCATAGCATCAATCCAAGATGAATCACTTAAAGCATCATGCACATTTTTAGGCTCAATTTCAGAAATCATAGCATGAAATTCATTTATTTCATCCGAAGTGATTCTTCTACGTGGTCGCACACCGTGAGTGATGTCGCCTATGATGAGATCATGTGGGTGATCTCTATGCCATCTTGGTTGATTATTTTCTAAGTTATCATGCATTTCTATATGATCATGCATTTCTAGTGTTTCATTCATCTCATGCATATCGAAAGACTCATTTTCTTCATCCAAAACGGGTTTCAAATCAAAGTCATCTTCATATTCCTTTTCTTTATCAACCTCTCCAAATTCATTGAATTTAACATGAATAGATTCTATGATTTGTCTAGTGAGAGGATCATAACATCTATATGCTTTTGAATTTATGGAATACCCAATAAAAATGCACTCAATCGATTTGGATTCAAATTTATCTAAGTTATCTTTTGTATTCAAGACAAAACATTTGCATCCAAACACACGAAAATAATCTATCTTAGGCATGCGATCATTCAAAATTTCGTAAGGCGTCTTGTTTATTTTCTTTCTTATAGATAGGCGATTTACAATATAGCATGCACAATTTACGGCTTCCGCCCACAGAAATCTAGGTAATTTATTTTCGCAAAGCATAGTTCTAGCGATTTCTTGTAGTGTGCGATTCTTTCTTTCTACTACTCCATTTAATTGTGGAGTTCTAGGTGGCGAAAACTCATGTTTAATTCCTTTTTCTTCACAGAATGAAATCATCTCTTTATTTTTAAACTCACCGCCTCTATCGCTTCTTATTCTTTTCACATTTACACCGTATTGATTTTCAAGTTGTTTAATTAATTTAGCGATTTCTACGGCGCTATCATCTTTATGTGCAAGAAATAAAGTCCAAGTATAACGAGAAAAGTCATCAACAATTACACATGCATAGTGACGCCCACCAAGGCTTGTAGTACGACTAGGACCAAACAAATCGATATGCAATAGTTCTAGTATTCTAGTCGTGCTTATCTCATTTTTAGGCTTAAGTGACTCACGTGTTTGTTTGCCTTTTATGCAAGATTCACACAACTGAAAGTTGTCTAAATCAAGCTTAGGCAATCCCCGTACTAGGCTCTTTCGTTGCAATTTTTCTAGTGTAGAAATACCTATGTGTCCTAGACGTCTATGCCACAAATTCACATTGGGTTCATTTGACATAAAGCATTTAACTTTGGCATCTACTACATCATCCAAAGATAGTGTGAATATGTTTCCTTCACGTTTTCCTTTTAAAACGGTTTCTCCATTTTTATCTATTATATTACAATAAGGGTGAGTGAAACACACATTAAAACCATTGTCAACAAATTGCGAAATACTCAGAAGATTGTAAGATAAGTTGCTTACCAAAAACACGTTTGAGATTTGAAGTGTATCCGGGTTTCCAATCGTACCTTTACCAAAGATCTTGCCTTCATTGTTGTCTCCAAAGGTCACGGATCCGCCTTTTGTGACCTTCTTTAATTTGGAGAAGAGGCTCGGGTCACCTGTCATGTGCCTCGAGCAACCACTGTCAAGGAACCACTTTATTGATATGTCTTTTGATGAGTGGTCTCCCTGCAATGTAAAAAGGTGATTTAGGTACCCTTTTAATTTTGGGTCCTTTCGAGTTAGTTAATCACCTTTTAGTAAAGGTACCTTTCGGTACCCATACTTGGGTGATCCTTCTCGGTCTATCAAATGGCAAGAAAGTAGATGAAGGTGCGACATAGTATACATGTGGTGCATGTACTTTGGGTCTTTGCCCAAGGACTCCCCTATACTCAATGTATGAAGGACGTTTGTGATATGTCCTTGTGTGTGTGTGCGTGGTGCGTGGATGATATGTATTCCGTGTATGCATTGATCTCTTCTTCTCATATCTATATGGTACAACATTATATTTCACATGATATGAGGGAGTGGGGCGTGTGGAAGGGGGTGCTTTCTGCGTCATCTTAGACGCCACTTGATGCTTAGGGGTGTCTACCTTTTTAGACACAACAAACTTGGTTGGTTTGGTTGATACTTCATTAGTATCAACGTACCCCAATCCAGTTTTGTTACTGTCATGCTTTTGCGATAATATGATGCGATGTAGCATGTTTGACCCTGTATCGAATTGTTTCATCATGTTCTCTAAATCTGTATTCCTTGATTTCAAATTTGAAATCTCGGATTTCATTTCATTATTTTGAGAAGTTAATGATGAGATCTCGGTTTTTAATGCAGTGATGGCACATGAAGACTCTTTCTTTGAATCGCTTAATTGAGCGACAAGATTCTCGTTAGAAGATGCTAACAGTTTCTTGTCTTCAATTAAACGTTTCTTTTCTTTTGCGAGAGTCTCAGTAAATTTATGTAACTCAAGATATTGACTAAATAAATCATCGTAAGAAGGTTCAGAGTCAGAGTCAGAGTCAGATGATACCTCATTAGACGCCTTTGAAGCGAAGCAAACTTGAGCGGTCTCCTCTTCGGTCTCAGTTTCAGAGTCTGATGAGTCACTCCATGTGGAGGCCTTCAGTGCACGTTTCCTTTGTTTAGGATCTGAGACGGGTCTATTTTTGTTCCGCTCCTTGTCAGGGTACTTATTTGTTTGCTTTTCTTTGTTTGGGCAGTCATATGATAAGTGTCCGAGTTTGCCGCATTCATAACATTTAATGTCCTTATCATTTGACTTGTTTTTATTTCTCTTAGATGTAGTGCCCTTGTTTTTATTTCTAAATGATTTTCTCATGAATCTTCTTAGTCCTTTTGCCAATAGAATTAAGTCATCATTATCCGATTCGGAATCACTATCATCTATGTGATCGGAGGGAGGGGAGACGTATTCATTTGATTTAAAAGCAATTGTCTTACCTTGTTTGGTTGATTCCGATTTCCGAATAATGAGTTTGTTTTCATACACTTTTAGTGAACCAATGAGTTCTTCCATTTTTATCGACTTAGTCTCCTTGCTTTCTTCTATGGCAGTCACTTTAGGATCCCATTCTGAAGGGAGGCTCCGTAGGACTTTCTGTACTTTTTCCTGCGTTGTAAAGGCCTTACCAAGAGACTCAAGAGAGTAATAGATGTTAGTCAAACGAAGATCCATATCAACAATTGACTCATTAGGCAACAACTTGAAAGACTCAAGAGTAGACATAAGCATATTAATTTTAGATTCTTTGACTTGACTCGTGCCTTCGTGTTTCATTTCTAAGATTCTCCACATTTCTTGTGCACTCGAACAATTGGACACATAACTAGACTCACTCTTACTTAAGCCATTTAAGAGTAATTGCATGGCCTTAGCATTCATACTCAGTTTCTTTTTGTCTTCACTAGTATAGTCTTGTCTCGTTTTAATCACTTCTAGTGTGACTCCATCTACAATGGACAATTTTGACGGGACATATGGACCATCTTCAATTATTGACCAAAGGTCTATGTCTATAGCCATAAGAAATAATTTCATCCTAAGTTTCCATTGAATAAAAGACTCACCGTCAAAGAGTGGAGGCCTTTGGCTTGACATACCTTCTTGTTCGGTTTTGAGATTTGTGGATGCCATCTCACTGAATCGTTGGATTCCTTGTCGTGAGTATTCCTGCTCTCTGATACCACTTGTAGGATCTGCAAGGCACCACTAGAAGGGGGGGGGGTTGAATAGATGGTGCGGAAAGTGTGCTTTTTAAAATTTCTTTAAACTTGAACAATTCAAGTTCTGAAAACAGATTCTGTTTTCAGGACCTGTTTTAAAACGTTTTTAAAACCAGGTTAGAGGTCTCCAAAAATTATGAAATTTTGAGAGAACTTAGCCTCAGATGTTGTGAGGGTCCCCTAAAACTTTCAAATCAAAATTCAACCTTTAACCCCTTCAAAAACCGTTGGCACTCAGATTGTGCAAATCTGCTAGAAACGGTAGATGGTTTTGAAAAATTAATTCCTATTTGTGTGAATGTCCATATGATCTGAAAATTTGACCAATAACTCTTCACACACTATATTTAAATGGGTCGAAACAGTTTTTGAAAATTCTTTTGGGAAGTAGGTCAAATACACCCAAAGTCTCAACCTTTGCAAGTCTGAAAATCAGACTGCACTAGTTTCAGAACTTTTGATGTTTGGATGACTTATACTTGTCCAAAGGGGTTGAAACTTGTGCCAAATTAACCCTAGAACGTTTATGTATGTTTCTGGAAATTTTTATAATTTTTAGAAAACGTTTACTATTTTTGCGAACGTGAACAATATGAGTAAACAGCGCAGAAACTGAAACGTAAATGCAGAAAGTAAATTGCACCAAGAATTTTATACTGGTTCGGTTATAAACAACCTACTCCAGTCTTCAAGGAACACCTTCCTTGGTTCACACTAATTTCACACACGCAGTACACCTTACCGCAGGGTTGATAGAGTTACACCTTAACTCCAACCCTTTACAAACCTTGTATTGTGAGTACAATTTGCACGAACACCACCACCTCGCTAGAATGAAGATTGATCACACCTTGATCAATCTTTTACAAAGATGTATGAATGGTGGTTTCTATGAAGCCTATTCAAGGATGAAAGAAATAAAATACAATAGGCTTTTTACAAGAGAAGAAAGAAAGAAAGTGTAGGAGAAGAAGGCTTTTGCACTTTGATCACTTTTGAATGTAATTCTTGGTCTTTCTTTTGTTTGTTCTTCTCTTCTTCCCTTATAGGTCCAGCCGTCCCCCTATGGTAGTCTTCCCATCTTGAAAATTTCCTTTTAAGTGCTTGAGAGGGTGTGAGACATCATGGTGACAACATTTTGCTTACTTGGCATCACTCCATTGGACCATCATTTAGTCATTGCTTACTTGGCACCTTTTGATTGGCTCATTGTTGTCATCATTTGATGACATGGATATTCTGAAAAAACACTTTAAACATGTGCCAAATAATCAATTATCAAATCATGCCAAAATAGTCACAATATGTCATAAAGTTTGAGACACAAAAATCCTCCCTTCCACCCTTGAAAAAATCGGCCATATCATAGTGTTAATGCTGAAATTTTCAGCATTTACCACATGCAATTAAAACTGAATTTCTTTCATTTTTCTTTGAATTTCTTCCATAAAATTTCATCCATCATTTAAGGCAAGTCTTGCTACAAGTTTGAGAATGAATTTGGACACCAAAAGGGGATGAAATTCGGCCACACCATTTTCACACATGCTGAAAAATTTCAGCATGTGTGATATATAGAATATCACACTAAATACATTTCAAATCATTTCCATAACTCATTTGATTTATTTCTTAATGCAAAATTAACAAAATATACTCCTTAATGATGAAGAAATCGTCCAACACTAGTGTGACATGCTGAAATTTTCAGCATGTGACATAAGAGAGGTGTATGTTGAAAACTTACCTTTTGTAGCTTCTCTCTTTGATTAATCAACATTGTATGATTGATTCTTGACCAATCAACATGCCAACAAGGCTCCACATGTGCTCCACATAAGCTGTAGGTGGCGTTGAGAAGGTGTATATACATGTGCTGAAATTTATTTTTGCTAACTTTGAAAAATAGTGCACATTCAATAATACACATGTTATATTCCAATCAGCCCTTAATTTAATTTTCTAGAACACTTTAAGATTTATATTATATGTAAAAAGTGTCTAGATACGTGCCACATCATGTTCAAGAAAAACGTTCCGTGTCAAGTGCGTAGAAAACCGAATTTTCGATATTTATCGATTACCCGATTTTTCTCTAATTTAAATTCCAACTTTTGCACATGCTATATATATTATGTTATACATAATATATATAATATATACTTTAATTTTCAGCACTTGGCTGATTTAAAGTGGTACCATAAACATGTGACAAAAATAAAATTGGAATCTTCACATTTTGGCCTAAATGTGGGGTGATTTGTGTGTGCCAACATGGAAAGTATTTTTGTCTCAATGTACAGTGTATGGCACGAAATTTTTGATAAATTTTGATGTATATGGGCTGGCCATTTATTTATGGCAAGTACATGACACGTTGGCGAAGTTTCGGTATCGCCCGATACGACAAATTTCGGTTTAGAACCTTTTATCGTGTCGTATTTAATTTGTCATCACCATATCTTATATCATATGATATAAGATCTGAATATACTCATAAATATGAGTTAAGTATAGTGGTGTGACGTAAACGTACGTTCGTAAGATATATAACGTGTCGATAGTACGTTGGAATAAATGTGTATGTGCCTTTTAAAAAAAATCTGAAAATATATATATATTATGTATATATGGCGTGTGAAATGATGTGGGGAGGAGGAGAGAACTTTCCTTCCATAGCTATGTTGCCTTCAAGTCTTTTCCAAATGCATCTTCCTTTAATGAACTACTTAGTTTATTAAACTAAGTACTTCACTTAATGAACTACTTTAGTTCATTAATTGTGGCACCTGAAAATAGTATAAACTCAACAAATGTTCGCCATATGATGTAAGCTTTATAGCTTCATGGCTCGTTAGTACGGCAACATAATATATGAGCTAAATAAGGCAAGTTATCATGCATACATGTACACTTGTGTATATATATATATATCCACGTTAATATATATATATATATATATATATATATTCAATTTCTTTATTTTGAAATCACTCAAACCCTCATATTTCTACACTTATTTATTTTCTTTCTAATGGATAAGTGATTCACTATGTAGCATGCACAATTTACGGCTTCCGCCCACAAAAATCTAGGCAATTTATTTTCATACAATATCGTTCTAGCAATTTCTTGTAATGTCCTATTCTTTCTTTCTACTACTCCATTAAATTGTGGAGTTCTAGGTGGCGAAAACTCGTGCTTAATTCCTTTTTCTTCGCAAAATGAAATCATATCCTTATTCTTAAATTCACCGCCTCTATCGTTTCTTATCTTTTTCACATTGACACCGTATTGATTTTCAAGTTGCTTTATTAATTTCGCAATCTCAATGGCACTATCATCCTTATGTGCAAGAAACAAAGTCCAAGTATAACGAGAAAAATCAACAACAATCACGCAAGCATAATATCGCCCACCAAGGCTCGTAGTGCGACTAGGACCAAGCAAATTAATGTGTAATAGTTCTAAGACTCTAGTCGTGCTTATTTCATTCTTAGGTTTAAGTGACTCGCGTGTTTGTTTGCCTTTTATGCAAGATTCACACAACTAAAAGTTGTCTAAATCAACGTAGGCAATCCTCGTATTAGGTTCTTTCGTTGGAGTTTTTCAAGTGTAGAAATGCCAATGTGTCCTAAACGTCTATGCCACAAATTTACGTTGGGTTCGTTTGACATGAAACACTTAACTTTAGCGTCTAACATATCATCCATAGAAAGCGTAAAGATGTTTCCTTCTCGTTTTCCTTTTAAAACGGTTTCTCCATTTTTATTTATTATATTGCAATAAGGGTGAGTGAAACACACATCAAAGCCATTGTCAATAAATTGCAAAATGCTAAGAAGATTATAAGATAAGTTGCTTACCAAAAAGACGTTGGAGATTTGAAGAGTGTTTGGGTTACCAATTGTACCTTTTCCGATGATCTTGCCTTCGTTGTTGTCTCCAAAGGTCACTGATCCGCCTTTTGTGACCTTTTTTAATTTCATGAACAAGCTCGGGTCACCCGCCATGTGCCTCGAGCAACCACTGTCAAGGAACCACTTTATAGATGTATCTTTTGATGTGTGGGCTCCCTACAATGTGCAAAAATGATTTAGGCACCCTTTTAATTTTGGGTCCTTACGAGTTAGTTATTCACCTCTTAGTAAAAGTACCTTTCGGTATCCATACTTGGGTGATTTTTCTCGGTCTAGCAAATGGCAAGAATGTAGATGAAGGTGCAATGTAGTAAATATGTGGTGAGTGCACTTTGGGCCTTTGGCTAAGAACTCGTTTGTACTCATTATATGTAGGACGTTTTTGATATGTCCTTGTGTTTGTGTGTGTAGTGCGTGATCTAGATGAATGAAATGGATGACGTGTATGCATTGCTTGTTTCTTCTCATATCTATATGGCACAAAATTGTATTTCGCATGATATGAGGAAGAAGTAGGGCGTGAGGAGGGGAGAGAGGGTCTTTGCGTCATCTTAGACGCCGTTTTTGGTTTTGGGGTGTCTACTTTCTTAGAAATCACGAACTTAGTTGGTTTAATGGATACTTCATTTGTTTCAACGTATCCTAAACCCGTTTTATCATTGTCATACTTTTGTGATAAGATAATACGATGTAGCATGTTAGATCCCGTATCAAACTGTTTCATCATTTTCTCTAAGTCTGTATTCCTTGATTTCAAACTTGAAATCTCGGATTTCATTTCATTATTTTGCATGGTCAATGATGAAATCTCTGTCTTTAATGCATTAATGATGCATGATGACTCTTCTTTAGAATAGTTTAATTGAGCGACAAGATTTTCGTTAGAAGATTCTAACATCTTCTTGTCTTCAATTAATCACTTTTTTTCTTTAGCGAGAGTCTTAGTGAATTTATGCAGTTCTAAGTACTGACTAAAAAGATCATCATAAGAACGCTCAGAGTCAGAATCAGAGTTAGATGATACCTCGTTTGATGCTTTGGACGCAAAGCATACTTGTGCAGTCTCCTCTTCGGTTTCAGTCTCGGAATCCGATGTATCACTCCAAGTGGAGGCTTTGAGAGCTCGTTTCCTTTGCTTAGGTTCTGAGACGAGTCTATTCTTGCTCCGTTCCTTGTCAGGGTATTTATTTGTTTGCTTTTCCTTATTAGGACAGCCATATGATAGATGTCCAAGTTTGCCGCATTCATAACATTTAACATCTTTATCGTTTGTCTTGTTCTTATTTCTTTTCGTCGAAGTAGCCTTATTTTTGTTTCTAAATGACTTTCTCATGAATTTTCTAAAACCTTTAGCCAATAGAATTAAGTTATCGTTATCCGATTTAGAATCACTATCATCTACGTGATCGGAAGAAGTAGAAACGTATTCATTTGATTTAAATGCAATAGCTTTACCTTGTTTTGATGATTCCGATTTCCTTTTGGTGAGTTTGTTCTCATAGACCTTAAGTGATTCAATTAATTCTTCCATCTTAATTGACTTGGTTTCTTTGTTTTCTTCTATTGTAGTTACTTTAGGGTCCCACTTGGATGGAAGGCTTCGCAAGACTTTTTGTACCTTTTCCTGCATAGTAAAGGCTTTGCCAAGAGACTCAAGAGAATTATAAATGTTAGTCAAGGGAAGATCCATATCAACAATAGATTCATTAGGCAATAATTTAAATGACTCGAGTGTGGACATAAGCATGTTTATCTTGGACTCTTTTACTTGACTAGTGCCTTCGTGTTTCATTTCGTCTATTCTCTATATTTCTTTAGCACTAGAACAATTTGAGACATAGCTAGACTCACTCTTACTTAATCCATTTAAAAGTAATTGCATGGCCCTGCGTTCATGCTTAGTCTCTTTTTATCCTCACTTGTATATTCTTGTCTAGGTTTAATGACTTCTAGTGTGACTCCATCTACAGTAGATAACTTTGATGGAACAAAAGGACCATCTTTTATAATTGACCAAAGATCAACATCGATTGCCATAAGAAAAAGCTTCATTCTTAAATTCCATTGAATGAAAGACTCACCGTCAAAGAGAGGAGGCCCTTGGCTCGACATACCTTCTTGTTCGGTTTTGAGATTTATGGTTGCCATCTAACTGAGATCGTTGGATCCTTTGAAGTGAGTGTTCCTGCGCCCTGATACCACTTGTAGAATCTGCAAGGCACCACTAGAAGGGGGGGGTTGAATAGTTGGTGTGGAAAGTGTGGTTTTTAAAATAGTTTTGAACCAAGAAATCAACTTCTGAAAACAGTTTCTGTTTTCAGGACCAGTTTTAAAATGTTTTTAAAACTAGGTAGCAGGTCTTCAAAAATTCTGACATTTTGAGAGAACTTAGCCTCAGATGTTATGAGTGTCTCCTAAAACTTTCAGATTTAAATTCAACCTCTAACCCCTTCAAAACATTGTTGGTGGTCAGATTGCGCGAATCTGCTAGAAACGGTAGATTGATTTGAAAAATTTAGTCCTATTGGTACGTAACTCCTAATGCTCTGAAATTTGAAATAATAACCCCTTATAAGTTGTATCTAAATGGGTTGAAACAGTTTTGAAAAATGCTTTTGGGAAGTTAGTCAAATACGATCAAAGTCTCCAACTTTGCAAGCCTAAAAATCAGACTGCACTAGTCTCAGAACTTTGGATGTTTGGATGACTTATATTTGTCCAAAAGAATTGAAACTTGTCCCAACAGAACCTTTAAAAGTGTGGCTATGTTTCATGAAAGTTTTGTAATTTTTGAAATCCATTTACTATTTTTACGAGCATGATCAAAAAGGATAAACAGTGCTGAAACAGAATATAAGTGCTGAAAGTAAATGACACCAAGAATTTTATACTGGTTCGGTTATAAACAACCTATTCCAGTCTTCGAGGACACCTTCCTCGGTTCACACTAATCACAAAACACAAAAAAACCTTACCACAGGGTTGATGGAGTTACACATCAACTCCAACCCTTTACAAACCTTGTATGATGAATACAATGCACACGAACACCACCACCTTGCAAGTTGAAGATTGATCACACCTTGATCAATCTTTTACAATGATAAAAAATATGTGGTGGTCTAGATGAAGCCGATTCAAGTATATGAATGTAAGTACAATAGGCTTTTAGGAAGAAGAAAGAAAGAGAGTGTAGAAGAAGAAGAGATAGGCGTTTTTGATCTCTTGATTTGCAAGAATTGTTCTTGTATTTGTTTTGCTCTTCCTCCTTTCCTTTTAACCTTGTGTTGGCTGCCCCACTTGGTACCTTCTCCTCTTGAAAATTATCTTCTAAGTCCTTGGGAGAATATGTGGCATCATTATGACATGTTCTTACTTACTTGGCACCTCCTCATTAGATGATCATTAAACTCTTGCTTACTTGGCACTCATTGATTGGTTGAATGTTGTGATCACTTGATGACTAGGAAAATCTGAGAATTCCACTTAAAACATGTGCCAAAATCACCATAAAACAATTACCATAACTTCCAAGATCATCACATAAATTAAGCAAGACAATATTTCTCCAAAAATAGTATGAAAAAATCGGCCATTAAGAGACTTTACATGCTGAAATTTCAGCATGTGAATCATTAGTATTTTTCAAATTGTTTTTTTATTTCTTGAAAATGAATCACCATTTAGTTTATTTCTTGAAAATGAATCACCATTTAGTATTCAATTTTCGATTCTTTTATGGAATAAAATTTAAACACCAACAAGGCCTCAAAATCGGCCTAGATGCATTACACACATGCTGAAATTTTCAGCATGTGTGATATTCAAGAATATCACTTTCTTTAATCCATAAAATATTTAAAACACTTCCAAATTGTCTTCTAATTA
>AP025065.1:3407387-3458085 GCA_036186865.1 Eustoma russellianum
ACCTTATACGGAGAGGTAGAGGTAGTGCTTTTGCATCTAATCCTCAAGCTCCCGGTCTTCGCGGTCTATGATTCGATCAAGAATCTCTTCATATGACGTATCCAGTCTAGTACTTAAAGGTGGTGTGTCTAATACATAACTCACATCTGGACGTACCTCCTTAGCTGAGAAACATCGAATACATTGCACACTTGGGCCAGCGGCGGAGGTATCACCAAACGGTAAACTAACGAACCGATCCCTTCGAGTATCTCATAAGGCCCCAATGTACCGTGACTTTAGTTTTCCTTCAGACCAAATGTGCAACTCCTCTCCGACAGTAAAACCTAGGGATCCTCTTCGAATCTGCCAAACTTTTGTTTCTGTCTTGAACAACCTTGAGCCTATCGCGGTTCAACTCCACCTTCTCTTTGGTCTGCTCAATCAACCCTGGTTCGGTGATAGCATGCTCACCTTCTCCATCCTGATAGACAGCGACCTACGCTCGCACCCATAGAGTGCCTCAAATGGTATCACGCCGATAACGTTACAATAGATGTTGTCGTAGGCAGACTTGATCAACTTGATCATACCATCCCGGTTTCCTTCGAAGTCCAGTGCATAAGCCCTCGACATGTCCCCGAGAGTCTGAATTGTCTTCTCCGACTGCCCATAGGGTTCGAGATGAAATGCAGTATCCCAATGTAGCTCCACCCATTATATCAACGTACACGAGATTAATATGTGTTGTCATTTTAATGATTAAGTTGTAGAACATGCTTGGTATAGACATATCGTACGTTGTGTGTCCTTATTTGACGCATGCATAACTTAGATATCATGTGTAGCTCGTGAGCTCACCACTGTTATCCATAGTTTGTCACGTGTATTACAGTTATGTTGTATAATAGTTGAGTTTTAAGGGGTACACAGGTTGTGCGCGTTCATTTTAGTCTTTGTTTATCGTGATCTTTCTTTTTGTACTTGTGTTAGTCGTTAACAATATCCGTTACATGTACTCATATATATATATATATATATATATATATATATATATATTTTTGTACTAGCTTGTCTTATTGTTATATAAATATCGTTATATATATTACGCCGAAGGAAATTCATAAATGCGTAGTTTTTTTTTAAACTGTAATGTAGATATATATAATTTATTTGAGTGCTCAAGTAAGATAATTAATAAAAATTTCTCTTTTTTGTGTGTTTTTTTATTATTATTACTACCCTTTAATCTGTCACTATGTTGTCATGCAATAACTATGCTGTTCCTAATTCATAATTAGCATGCTTTACTACAAAGGTATGTTGTTAGTTTGTTTTTACACTTGTAATTGTATGCCTTTTTTTTTGTAATCTACGTCTTGTATGCAAGGTATTTGTTATTATATTCTTTGTCATTGTGTTGTCTGTTGTCGTTATATATTATGACATCTATTACTGTTTTGTTATATTAGTTATGTTGTGGGGTCATTGAATTAGTTGCGTGTATACTTGTGCATGAGCACTTAGCATCATGTAGTTACTTTTGTTCTGTGTATCTATTTGTGTGTCTTCTTTGATCGACCCCTTTTTTTTACATTATATCACTTAATGTTGTAACGAATTGTGAGTAGCCATATGCTTCTTTATTATTGCATGAGATTGAGTGTTTATATATATATATACATATATATATATGTTTATACATACATACATACATATATATATATATATATATATATATATATATATATATAATTATGTATTACTCTATGGGTTCGCAACCCATGAAGTGCCTTAACCGCATAACTTATAAGTTCTTAAGTTGGTTATTATTATTATCATTGTTATTTTATAGTAGTCGTTTAGAAATATAATTTAATTTTTTTTTGACTTATCGTATTATTATTAATCTCTCTTTTTTTTCACTACTCCTGTTGTTATCGTATCCTAAATATCGTGAGCTTTTCTGTATTGCTTCGTATCTTCATATTGGTCGCTTTATATGTATATGTATATGTGGGTGTGCACCTATTTAGGTACAAGTGTAAATATGCGTGTATATATATATTATGTATATTTTTGTTGACTTACGTTGTTGTATATTCATATGTCATTATGTTATGTGATATCTTTCCCATTTTTTTTGTACTGTGCTATGTTTCTTTGCGTAGTTATGTTGAATTTCGTATTTAATGTTCTAGTACGAGTTTGATATGTGGAAATATGTCGTTAAGGTGTGTTTTGCTAATCAGTGCGTGTATTTATAGTCAGTTAGCAACCTTGTGTATTACGGTCTTGTGCTTAAATTTCTATTATTATTACTCTTTTTTTTTGCTCGGCGAAGCTTTGTTGATATTTTGTTGATATCAACAGTCCACTCGAACTTTGCCTTTTATGCTTTCGTCTGCTCTGGGACACCAGTATTGGCGAAGATCCTTAAACAATTCCATATAGCAGCTGGCCAAACCAAGAGAACTCCTTAGTTCACTCACCTTGGTCGGTCGGTGTTACTCAACGATATCCTTAATCTTATTTCGATCCATTAAGGTCCATTATTCTGAACTTACCTGACTTAAGAAGGTCTCGCTTTCGCCGCGCAACTCTGTTCATTTATCTTTAACTGACATTCTCTCTGCTGATGATGAGTCATTGATACCTGGTCGCCGGCGGTTGACTCTTGATATGACATTGCCAGCCTTCTTGACGTCTGCATCAGTCATCATGTGGATCTGAGTGACTCTTTCTTCCGTTTATACTGCTCCTGATTCTATTGTGATAGTTGCTCCGGCCTCTGCTCAGCGTCCTCTCTCGTACAACGTCCTGATCGTCGCATTCATACTTGCATAATTTCTTCTACACAGATCCGAGTGTGGTATCTATGATGAGCACATGGTGGCGACGGTGGCCATGCACTCCCCCTCGGTTGTACTTTCGTCACTTGCGGTCCCCTGATTATTAGCGGGTATGACGCATATCTCCACCTCCTCTGGTGAAAGGTCCTTCAGAACTAGTAGAACCTCAGAACCGGTGGCGCCAGCAACGAAAGATGCTAGTTCAACAGCTACTGGCACTACGCAGTCTACGGTCGTCGTTGCGCCAAAGTAGTGGCCATGGTGTCGGCCAATGCTTGGAGGATGACCCCCTGATCCTGGTGATCGTTACCATAACCATAGTTCCCTCCTTTGCCAGAAATTTTTTTTTATATATATATTTTTTTTCCTCGATGCGACGACTTTTTTCTTGGATTTCCTGCGAACCTTGACGAGAATTTGGATTGACGGGAGTAATAGGGAGATTTGAGCATTTATAGGGCCCACACAAACGTTCAGGGGTACAACGGTAACTAAATAGAGAAAGCTCACCAACGGCACACACCTCCCATAACCCGATCATAACTTAGGTCTATTTCATTTATTAGGGGTATATTTGTCATTTCTAGGAAGAGATCATAGCTTACGTCTAGATGATCTAATTAGTCCTGCGTTCCCGAGACGGATCTGAAGCCTCGGCTCTGATACCACCTGTAGCACCCCGTTCCCGAACCCTAGCATCGGGAACAGTGCGCCCGCCGTATCTCACTGAGGAGAATACAAAGCGTCGAATCAATTTCAACATGTCCGAAGAGACGTAGAAATTTTTCGCGCGGAAACGAAATACAAAAACATAAAGTCTTCTTGACAAAGAAAATTCCTCAATACAATAATGAACCTAATCCTGACAATAACGTAAGTCTGAAAATCTAAACAAGGTGATGTCCGGTGAGATCCCAATAAAATAAAGACAAACAGTTGCAGGGTTTTCTTATATCTTAGGCGCGACCATCAGTCTGCCCACTCCACCGTATCAGCCCCGTCCTTAGCAGAGATTTAGTCGTACTCTTCCTCGTGCTCACCTGATGGGAGGGGGGGAGAAGTAGGGGTGAGTGACTGGAAAATCACTCAGTAGGCACCTGCCTCCAACTCGTACAAGACTAGCATACTAAAATGATATAACACATAACACATAAAACATGATATCACATAAGCATATGAAAGACTGCGGAAAGTAACTCACTCCAGATAAAGAATGCGCAACATCGTGATGCATGTCCTACTATGCATGTCACACGCAACAAAGTCATGTCACACAGAATGCCGATATCTCCACCGTGCAATGCATGAACCCGGGTCCTAACTGAGTGGCTGCAGGTCGTACACCCCACAGTCACCATACTGAGTGTGCGTGGCCGCGCCTCCGCACACCATCCTGAGTGTAGTGGCCCTACCACCGTACACCATCCTGAGCGCCCGTGACCCGTACGTCACGACCCGCCATCAATGCAATGCACGTGCCATGAATGCAAAAACACAATCGTCTGAGGCCCTGGCCCATCCTCACCATCCTCCGGCACTCAAATCTAGATTCATTTAACGATCGTCTGAGGCCCTTGGCCCATCCTCACCATCCTCCGACACTCAAAAATAGGTTCATTTATTATTCGAGTAATGATTTAAATGACGATTGATGCTAAATCTACTTTTCACGACTTGTATACAATTATTGTGCATTTTCTATATTTTTCCTAATTTTTTTTCTAATTTATTTCTATTTATTACTTAATTATCCTAATTAAATAAATTATCACAAATACCGAAATTTAGTGAAAATAAGTTAATTTCACCATTTATAATTTCTGGAATTTATTTATAATTTTCCTATAATTATTACTATTTTAAATTAATTAAAACTCATTTATTAAATTTCAGAAATTATAAAAACTAAAAATAACAGTTAATTTAACAATTGGGCTGGCCCCTTCAGCCAGCCCTGCTTCGCGTTTGGTCTTGGCCCGGCCCGCCAGGGGTCCGGCCTGCACCTTTTTTTTTTTTTTTACTTTCCATCCATTTTGGGCCGGCTGGGGTTTGGTCCGGTCCGCTGGCCATCCGGCTCGGCCCGCTACCAAGTCTTCCCTTTTTTTTTTATTTTTTTCATTCTGCTACTGGGCCGACCCCTGAAACAGCCGGCCCGTTAAGGGCTGGACTGTGCAGCTCTCTTCGTGCTTCAGCCCGCTATATCCAATTTTTTTTTATAAAATGTGATACTGGAACTTAAGGGAGCGCTTGGGTGCTGCTACCCGCGCGT
Organism: Eustoma russellianum; assembly: GCA_036186865.1. Lineage (NCBI taxonomy): Eukaryota > Viridiplantae > Streptophyta > Magnoliopsida > Gentianales > Gentianaceae > Eustoma > Eustoma russellianum. Next base: position 3,412,488 of record AP025065.1, read on the forward strand.
GAAGACACGCGCCACTTTCGGCGGCGCGTGCGGCGCTCCGGCGGCCTCTGGCGGCCGTTTTCCGACCCGTATTTATATTTTCGCCTATTTCCGGTCTACGGGAACCTATACTAAGACCAAATCAACAACTAAAAACCCCTAAAAATGTGCTATTTTGATTATCAAAATTTTCCCTAAACTCAAATCCAAAGCACGCATATACAGTATAAGAGTTCCACATTCATCAAACGCATTCCACATACTCTAAATTCTCACGTTCTTCAAATACTTAACATGCTATGAAATTTAACAATTAAAAACAACAAAGGCACATAGAATATCACCTAAGCATGCTTGAATTTGCACCAATTGGAGGGGGAAAAGGGAACCTACCTCGATTGTAGACTATTTACACAAGTGTTCGGACTAGCGCGTAGATTGGGACACCCGGTTTCTTCCTTTTCTTCTCTTCTTCTTCTCTCTTCCTTCTTCCTTCTCCTTTCTCCCTCCCTTCTCTCTTCAGCACCGTGCCTCTCCTTTGCGTTACCCCCCCACCTTGATTTGCGTGCAAACATTATGGGGGGGAAACGGTTATTCCCCCCTTAAATCTTGACCTGATTCTTTTTTTTAATTTTAAAAATTAATTCTTTTATCCTTATCCTCCCACCCTTTTTGATATAATTGTTATTTATTTGGTCTTTTTTTTAAATACCTTTTATCCCCACAACCTCTCTCTCATAACATTTATATATGTTTAAGTTACTAGTTCTTTGTTATCCTTTATTGTTACCTTATATTTTAGTAACGACTTTATCCATATACATAACTACGAACTATTTGAACATGAATAATGTGCTATAGTGAATTTATTTTTGAAGAGTCGTTACACCCAATGGCTACTTAAATTAACGTGTAATGATTAGTTCAAAAATTTTGGGGTGTAACAGAGATACCCATACTAGAACAATAGGCATGTCGATCTTTAGGTCATAATCATATGTCCACTTCGTAACACGCATATGATGCCTTAAGACTGTCCATGTGCGGCGAAAAAAACAGCGATAATAATCAGCCTCCACATCGAAATGCATTGAATCCAAAAGTGTAATCTTAACAGAAGCCATGAACCCAATTTTCTCAAAGCATTTACATACCTATGTGAATATGAATTGCAAATGTGGGGGCACTTTTCTATAATGAGCGAGAAGGTTAAAAATAATGGAGAGGGGAGGAGTCAGCCATGTGCATGAGGAATTGCATGAACACATGCAAATACAAAGGATCAAACATATATATGCGCACTATATGACAATGTTTTATGTAATATAAAATTTTATAAGCGGAAATTATGGATTTTGGGTGATATGTGAATGGGTGGCCGAGACTTGAGGAATTGTGTTAGGGGGAATAAATCGGCCACAGGTGAGTTGAGGGTGTAGGTTTGCTTATGATTGGGTAAGGACATGAATGATATTGTTGAAATCAAATTAGGGTTTTCGACTTTGAATTTGGGAAAATAAAATTCAGAAAATTTGGATTTTGCGCAGTTGGAGAGGGCAAGTGGTAATATTTAAGAAAATAAGAAATCTGGTGGTCAGAGCGGGCCACCAGTGCCGGCATGCGTGTGGATGCATGTGTGCTCTGATGGCGGTGATTTTTATGTTGATGTGTTAAGCATGAATGTTACTTGATTCCTATTGGGTTAGATGTGAGAAAAAGTGAATGGTGAGAAAGTTTGAGGGTGGTCAAGCGTGAGGTGAGTTGGGATAGTGGGTTGGAGAAGAAACGGACCGAGGGAGGTAGATGTACGTATACACGTGTATATGCACATGTATGGACGTGGACATATATATGGGGTGTATGTATACGATTGAGAGGGTTATTTGGTATTTTTAATAATGTTGGAAATTATTTGGACTATTTGTTTTGGATTCTTTGTTTTGGATCTTTTTGGTAATTTGGACAAACTTTTGGACTTGAAAAATAATATTGAAAACATTTGCATTCATATTTCGAAATTCACCCTTACAAGGAAAATATATTGGAGAGTCGGATTGATTCCTATTTTGGTAATCAAACGCTATAGATGTAAAATACCTCGTCAGGGACAGGGTTCCTGTATGCCTATTTGAATCGCTTCAGATATAACTACCTCGTTTGTTATAGTGCTTCTGTATGCATTTTTGGACCTGAGCGTAACTACCTAGTCTGGGCCCGGGTGCAAAGGCATATATTTTGTTCTATAGACTTAATGACTTATCTGGGACAGGGTCTATAGTATATTTGGATTTAGGGCAATCAATTAGTAAGTCTTACGGTATAAGTCACATGTAGGGAAATTGTTATAGCTATTGCATTTGATTATGGACTTTGGATCGACTTAGTCGGATTTTGATTATTTGGACTTTGGACTTTGGAGTGGCTAAACAGAATTTGGAAATTTGGAAACTTTGGATATTTGAAAAACTTTGGTTTTGATTTTGGAAATCGACATTGCATTATTTTGGAAATTGCATCACGTTTTGGCTTGGACTAACCCATGACTGCGCTATGTTTTGTGACTTTGTTGGGTCTACTTTTTTGTCTTTGATTTTGGTTGTTATGCATAGAACGGTAAATTTAATTGCGATGATAAGCATGTTATTTTCTGTATTGTTATTTATTTTATTATACTTGCTTCTCTGCATATGATCTCATGGTAATATGGGCGAAGTGTCGCTCAAACTATACTTTCTTATTTCTTCCAAATGAGCAGGAGTACGACCTAGTTTAGTTTGAGGAGGACGCAGAGTGAGGATATTGGACTGTTTCTGTCTAGATCGATGATTCTAGTGTTGGATTAGAAATTTGGTTTCAGTTTATGTATTTGATGGAACGAGGATGTTTAATGAAAAATAAGGGATAGCAAAGGAGTTTTAGAGAGCTATTTAAGCTGCACAACGGGGAGAAGAAAGTGAGAGTGAGGGAGAACTACAAAATCGCCAGGGATGAGGCGAAGAAGGCAGAGTGACAGCGGCAAAGAATGAAGTCTATAAAGGATGTACGACAGTCTAGAAACAAAAGATGGAGAGCGTGATATATTCAAGATTGCCAAAGCCAGGGATCGAAAGAGGCAAGACCTAGAAGTCGTGAAGTTGATAAAGGGAGAAGATCGACAAGTTTTAGACAAAGAACAAGACATCAGAGGAGATGACAAACATACTTTCACAACCTTTTTCAACAGTGGCAGGTCGACGAGGAAGAAAGAGGAAAACATCATTACCCAAAAACGACAACATAATAACCTGCAACTGTCGGAGCACCACACAAGGAGAGGTGATCAGAGCACTTAGAAAGATGGGAAGAGCTAAGGCAGTTGGCATGGATAACATACCCATTGAGGCGTGGAAGTGTTTGGGAGAGGAAGGGGTTCAATGGCTAACTACTCTGTCAACCTTATTTTCAAGACAGGAAGAATGCCAGATGAGTGGAGAAGGAGCGTGGTGGTCCCTCTATATACGAAAAAAGGAGACACACAGTATTGTGGGAATTAAAGAGGGATTAAGTTTCTAAGACATACTATGAAGTTATGGGAGAGAGTAATCGACACTAGAATTAGGGGAGAAATTCAAGTTACGGTAAACCAATTTGGTTTTATGTCGGGACGGTCAACTACAGAAGCAATACACATTCTAAGGAGATTGATGGCGAAGTATAGAGAGAAGAAGCATGATCTACATATGGTTTTCATTGATCTTGAAAAAAACGTATGATAATGTGGCACATAGATTGATTTGGGAAAGTCTGGATGCAAGAAGGGTTCCTGTGAAGTATATCGACATAATTAGAGATATGTATGCTAGGACAAAAACAAGCTTTCATACACCTATAGGGAATACGGATTTCTTCCCGGTGGAAGTAGGCCTACATCAAGGATCCGCTTTTGAGCCCATTTCTTTTCGCAGTTGTCATGGGCGAGTTGTTAAAGCTGATGCAAGACCCGGTTCATATGGTGTAGGCTTTTTGTTGACGATATTGTATAGCCATTGAAAGTAGACGTAACCTGAGTATGGACTACAGGAGTGATGAGGTTGCTTTAGTGCGAAAAGGCCTAAGGATTAATCGTTCTAAGACCGATATCTGCACTGCGACTTCAGCGGTGCAGCCGATAATGAGAATAGCCAACTCACCATCGAAGGTCAAATGGTACCGGAAGGTAACTAAGTTCAAGTACCTAGGATCATTTATACATCAAGATGGGAATATTGATAGTGATGTAGCACACCGAGTTCAGACAGTTGGTGTAGGTAGAGGGCAGCCGCAGGGGTGCTATGTGACAAGAATTTCCAAACTAAATTGAAGGCAAAATTTTATAGAGTGGCAGTGCGGCCAGCAATGTTATATGGAACCGACTGCTGGGCCACCAAGAGGACGCAGTCGCAGAAGATGAAAGTGGTAGAGATGAGGATGTGAGATGGATGTGTGGACATAGAAGGCTAGACAATATAAGAAATGAGGTATACAGGGAAAGGTTAGGAGTGACTAGTATAGAAGATAAGATGAGAGCGAGGAGACTGAGATATGGAACATATGGATCTTAGACTATGGGGTGAGTGATCATATTTGTTCTTCCCTTCATATTTTTGAGTCCTACCATTCTGCTAATTCTTTGTCTGTCCAAATCCACGATAAGTCCCTGCATCAGTCACACATATTGGCACAGTCAGAATAAATGATGATCTGTTGCTAACTGACGTTTTTCATGTGCCTTCGTTTGTATTTAATCTACTGCCACTTAGTAAACTAACTCAAATAACACAATTCAAGTTTCTTTCCATTCAAATAAATGCATTATCCAGGATCTCATGACCAAGAGGAGGATGGGTTCAACTGAGGTGGTTTCAAGGCATATACTACCTTCATGGCCTGATAAAAGTTCAGACCGACTAATATACACTCATCTTTACCATACAAGTACAATACCCTATATGTTCAGCACTCAGATGTTTTTTCTATGGCATTCTGGGCTTGGACACAGGTCAGGCGCAAGAATGAAAGAAATATAGAAGAATTGTTCCTGGTATTGTTGTGTCTGAAATAGTAAGACAATGTGAGATTTGTCCCTAGCTAAACAAAATAGATTACCTTTTCCTATTTCCACTTCTATATCTTCTATTCCCTTCACTCTTGTGCATGTTGACATTTAGGGACCGTATAAACACCAAGACAATGTATAAAAAGCAACATTCCTTACTGTTGTGGATGATTTTTCCAGATTTTGTTGGGTTTATTTGATGAAATCTAAGGCAGAAGCAAGAACTATTGTTCAAAGCTTCTGTCAATATGATGAATTTCAATTTGATGTCAAAATAAAGGTGGCCTGGACTGATAATGGACATGAGTTCAATATGCCAAATTTCTTTGCTTCACATAGCATAATCCACTAGACAAGTTGTATGTATACTCCTCAACCAAATGGTATTGTTGAGAGAAAATATCAACATATCCTCACAATAGCCAGGGCATCAAGATTTGAGTCTAATCTACCTTCACCCTATTGGGGATTTTGTATATGGCATTCTGCATTCCTTATAAATATCACTCCCTCTCTTTGTCTTACACCAGAAAACTCCATATGAACTACTATACAAGACCGTACCCCCATATCCTGACCTTAAAGTGTTTGGTTGTCTAGCTTATGGCACCAATACTGAGCCTCATAAGGACAAGTTTGCACCAAGGGCCAGGAGAAGCCTGTTCTTGGGGTTTTTCACATACCACAAAAGGGTATATTGTACAAGACCTTGGTACCAAGGACATATACATATCAAGAGATGTAACCTTCCACGAAAATATCTTTCCTTTCTCTTCACAAGTTTCGTCTTCAGGTGCAACCTCAAACTACCTTCCATTCTAGTGTCAACGTACTGCGCTTCCTTCAGAAAGCTTTCATCCTAGTACATTAGCTCAGTCAGCTCAAATATCTATTCATATGCACTCAGCATCCCCATCACCTCAAGGGTATGAGTTGACAGCCTCTCCAACCATTTCTCATCTTCACCCACACACTCAGCCAATAATCGTTCACCTGATCATTACCCCTATTGAAATCCATACAAACTCACATTCTCCACCTATACTCCCTGGTACTCTGTCTGTATATATGCCTATTAATGGCATACATACACATGATCCATCAACACCAGTAAGCTCAAATATTCCTACCCGTCCTTAGAGAGTTAAACAACCACTTCTATATCTGCAAAACTTCCATTACAATCAAGTGACAGCAACTCCTACCTACACATCTCCTCATTCAATTCATAACTTCATTTCATATATATCACTGGCTCCTAAGTATAAGGCATATGCATTGAGTATTGATAACTATGTCGAGTCTAACACTTATGATGAGGCATCTAGCTCACCTGACTGTCAAGAGGCTATGGCAAAGAAGTTGGGAGCCCTAGAAGAAAACCGGACTTGGGAGTTGGTGCAAATCCCAACAGGCAAGAAACTTATAGAGTGTAAGTGGGTTTATAAAGTCAAATTCAAACCAGATGGCTCAGTTGAGAGGCACAAAGCTAGGTTAGTTGCCAAGGGACACAGGCAGCAATATGGAATTGACTATCACGATACCTTTTTGCCAGTTACTAAGATAACCACAGTTAGGGTCTTATTGGCTGTAGCTACTAGGCACAATTGGGATATCTATCAATTGGATGTGAATAATGCATTTTTGCATGGGACCTTCATGAGGAGATATACATGACACCCTGTCCTGGTATTGTAATGCCTAAGCCTGGCTTGGTGTGCAAATTGACAAAATCCTTGTATGGGTTAAAGTAGGCCAGTTGAGGCTGGAATGCTACCCTTACTGCCTTCTCAACAACTCAATGGTTCCATTAGTCCAAATGTGATTATACACTATTTACCAAAATAGTTGGATCTGGTATACTCATTTTGCTTGTATACGTGGATGATATTATAGTGACTTGCGTTAGTGAGGAGGCAATCATTCAAATCAAGAAGGAAGTGCACACTAATTCCAGATTAAGGATTTGGGTAGCTTAAAATACTTTCTAGGAATTGAAGTAGCCAAGGAAAAGGAGAGCATTGTCATTAGTCAGAGGAAATACACTCTTGAGTTACTGAAGCAGGCAGGATTTTTGGATGCTAAGCCAGCCCGTAACTCTATGGAGACACACACATATTCGACCCACAATGATTCAGCTCTTTTAGGTGATGCTTCATTATACAAGAGATTAATAGGAAAGCTTATTTACTTGACTATTAGCAGGACAGACATTGCATTTGTTGTTCAACAGCTCATCCAGTTTTTGGATTCTCCAAATGAATACCATCTTGGAGCTCCACACAGAGTTCTTAGGTACATAAAAGGAACAGTTGGACAGGGACTGTTGTTCCCAAGAACTAGAGATGTGAGGTTAGAGGCCTTTATAGATGCAGATTGGGGGGATGCCATGAGACTAGGAGGTCAGTGACTGCTTATTGCGTGTTTCTTGGGGATTCTCCTGTATCCTGAAAAGCCGAGAAGCAAACAACTGTTTCAAGATCCTCAGTTGAAGTTAATATAGGGCAATGTCTATGGTGACATGTGAGGTTCAGTGGTTACTTTACTTGGTAAGGGATCTTGGGTTGACTAGTAGCACACTTGTTGAATTGTTTTGTGGTAGTAAAAATGTCATTCATATTGCTGAGTACCCAGTATCTTATGAAAGAACCAAACATATTGAGATAGATTGTCATGTTGTGAGGGATAAGGTGCACGAAGGAATACTGAAGTTGATGCCTGTTAGGACTGAGATGCAATTAGCAGACACCTTTATCAAGGCTGTGGATGTGAGAAGATTAGGTGATATTACTTCTTATTGGTGTAAAGAATATCTACAAGCACAGCTTGAGGGGGGTGTTAAAGATGTTGAAGTTAAACGTGTGGATGGCGTGGAAGGCTCAAAGGTTATAATCCCGGTTGCTGGGTGAAGATCTTGGTCAATTAGCACATGTAATCAATAATTGAAGGAGTTAAATGACACGTGGGTGTTGAGAGGAAGTTAGTGGTATAAGAAAACCCTGTGAGCCCGATAAATCTGGAGGGTGTGCATAAGAGGAACAAAGCAAGGGTGTGCATAAGAGGAACAAAGCAGCACAGGAAAGAAGACATGATTTAACCGCAGGAAGTTTAAAATAGAGATGAAATGACGATTTTACCCTTTTCTTAGCTTTAAGAGTAGTTAAGGGTGTTTGTAATTTCATAACCTTCTTCCTATGTATATATGTTGCGTAACTTCAGTTGAAATTTTTGATTATTTCTGCGGTTTCCAACTGATTCAATAAAATTTTCCTCCTTTGATGCTCTCATTCTCTTCTTCTTCTTCTTCTTCCTTCTTCTTCTTCTTTCTAATCCATCTCTTGTTCCTTTTTCATCTGATGTTATTGGCTTCTTGTTGATTTTTTGGTTGCATCATTGTTAGTTGATTGAATTTTCACATATAGTATTAACTATAGATAGGGTAGCCCATAACAACAAACAATAGTTTAACCGTAAGGCATCATTTTCTCATCTAATCTCATTCATCATTTGATGGCTGATTCTTAAGCAACACCTGTTGAAGATGTTGGGTTGACAAACTCAAAAGAAAGAAAAGGAAAGGGGCATCAGCTTGGTATAGGTGATGTCATAGAAGATCAGAGGTGTGATCTCCTATGCTCACACCTTCAATAGTTAGATCAAAGTGTAGAGGTGATCTGGTATAAAAAGTATGTAGCTCCGCAGTCATTCAAAGGAGTAATTAATGTCTAACTAAGAGTGCCACAGTGAATTGAGAAGTGATGAACAAATTGGCTCGATGGCACGAGGAAGTTGGTACACTAGGCAGGATTGGCACGCTTGGCACGCTTTGCACTCTAGTCACAAAACTGATGTTAGCTGAGAACGGTTGCAGCGGGGGCAAAGATAAATTTCTACGTGACAATGACCTTCTAGTTGTTTCTATAACTAGTATAAATACTTAGAGATATTGTAATTCAGTTCACGAAGCAAGAAATAGAAAATATATTTAGCATTGTATCTGTTCTTCGATTTGCGCTCTTGGCACCATTTTTCTGCAGAATTCAAATCTGCTTTGCATTTCTCTATTTGTTATACTTTGTGATTATGTTGTTATGATGTTACATACAACCTCTAGATAAATTTTAACATGGTATCAAAGCTCTGGTGATTCACCATTTATTCTCTGTTCTTCTCAATTGATTTTGTTTATGTCAAATTCCTTTTGGTATACATTAGATCACTGCAGAAGTTTAGATCATGGCAAATGCAAGTGCAGCATCCTCTAGTTCTCGTAATATCCACACACTCAATGATAATCCAGCCAACAATCCATACTATTTACATCCAAACGAGAGTCCGACAATTGTATAGGTACAACCACCACTCACTTTGAATAATTTTCACTTATGGAGCAGAACTTTTCAGATGGCGTTACTGGTGAAGAATAAGACCTACTTTATTGATGGATCTATGCCTAAACATAGACAAAATGATCCTCAATTTCAAGACTGAAGGCAGGTAAACACTACCTGGATCAGGAATTGCGTTTCTCCTTCTATTGCACAAAGTATATTGTGGTATGATCGTGCCTTGGACATTTGGAATGACTTGACTATGAGATATGGTAGTGGTGATCCATTTAGACTGTCTGATTTACTTTCTAAATTCTATGCTGTAAAGCAAGAGAGTCTCAGTGTAAACGATTACTTCACGAAACTGAAAGTTTTATAGGAAGAGCATTTGGCCTTAAGGTCCATACCAAAGTGTGACTGTCTCAGATGTATTTGTGATGTTACTAAGAAAGTGAGTGAGTTCATTGAAAATGACTATGTTATAAAAGTTGTCAAAGGACTAAATGAAGAATTTGATCTAGTTAGATCATAAGTGTTTTTGATGACACCGTTGCCAGACATTAAAATTGTGTTTGCAATGGCTCTGAAGTTTGAAAGGAAGATAGCCAATAAAAATCCAACAGCTATAATGCTCCTACGGCCTTAATGAGTAATTGTGAAGAGCAAGAGAGTTTTGTGGCAAATACGTATATAAATAGCAGGCAAGGTCCTGTCTATATGAGAGGAAATGGAAGGTTTTATCAGGAAGGAAACAACGTTTAAAATGTAATCATTGTGGTATGATTGGACATACAAGTGACAGATGTTATAGAAACATGGATTTCTTCCCGGATTCAAATTCCAAGATCAAGTAAATGCAGCCAAGGCAATGGAAGAAAAGTCTAACATAATGATGTTGACCAGACAATTCAGACTCTTTGCCTGCCACCATAGTCAACACCTTATCTCACACCAAAGCAGTTTTCTAAACCTTTAAAATTGTTGGATGTTGATGATCTTGTTTCAGGGACAAGTATGAGCAAGGAATCTCAAGGTGCTGTTATGACTGTGCAATTTGATATGTCTTCAAGTAAATGTTCTGCAAGTATTGATTGTGTATGAATTATGGATTCAGGTGCCACTGATCATATCTCTTCCTCTTTGACCTTGTTTCACTCTTATTATCCTATTGGTCATATCACCATCAAGCTTCCAAATAACATTACATTACAGTTGATGCAACTCATAGAGGAGTGGTTAAACTACACAGTGGGCTTGTTCTGAAGGATGTATGAAATGTTCCTTAATTTTCTTTCATTCTTGTTTCCTTGACTAAACATACTGACTCTCCTCATTTGCTTGTTCCATTTATGATTCTTGCTGCTTTTTCTAGGATCAATTGTCCAAGAGGATGATTGGTTCAGCTAGGAAGCACCATGGACTCTACTACCTATAAGATTTCGGCCTGTCTATACAATATGAACTCTCAAATCCTCTTGTACGACCTTCTGTTCTTTCTTTAACAAGCTTAGGTTCCAATTCATACTTGTGGCACGCCAGACATGGACATGCTTCATCAACCAGAATTCAAGAAACACATAGATTGCATCCAAATGTATCTTCATATAGTCCAGACAATAATTGTACAGTTTGTCCTTCGGCAAAATTGAAAAGAACTTCTTTCCCTGTGTCTGTTACAGCTTCTTAACTCCCTTTTGATATCATACATGTAGACATACGGGGTCCTTATAGACATCCCGCTATGTACAATCAAAATATTTTCTAACAATAGTGGATGATTGTTCCATATATACATGGATCTACTTTCTCAAAAACAAGTCTGAAGCTAGACAAATTTTACAAAGTTTCTTTCATTATGCTTCCACTCAGTTTAAAGCCCAAGTCAAGTTTTAAGAAGTGATAATTGGCTTGAGTTTAAAATGTTTGAGTTCTATATGCAGCATGGGGTTATTCATCAGACTACATGTAGCTACATTCCCCAACAAAATAGGGCAGCAAAAAGAAAACATCAACATCTTCTTGTTGTAGCTAGGGCACTCAGGTTTCACGCTTCTTTACACATTACTTACTAGGGATTTGCCTCTGGCATGCCACATATTTGATAAATTTGATACCTTCACCGATTCTTCAACGTAAAGCTCCTTATGAAATACTGCATCCCGTACATCCTACTTATGGTCATCTCATAGTGTTTGGATGCTTGGCTTTTGCTTGTGAGTGTGAAGAGATATATTCTTCAGAAGATAGATGACAAATTTGTCATTGTATCTAGAGATGTGCTATTTCATGAGAATTCCTTCCTTTTTTCTGATGCTACTCTTTTACCAGCAACTTCATTTCCAGTAGCTCCTGGCATATCTGATAGTCCATCATCCTGATCTCAAACTCCTTTATAGCTACATCCTTTGTATATCCTGCCACCTACACCTGATCCTACACATTCATATAACATCGAGTCATCTTTTGTTTCACCAATGACCTCACCTTCGCCTCCTTCATTATACGTTAATTCTGATTCTTCATCTCTGAGTCAGATACCAATTACACATCTGCAGGTCCATTTACCTCCAATATCATCTTCTGCTTTGCCATCACATAGGCCTACTGATCACAGATGCATCAGACCAAGACATGTTCCATCTTATTTGCAGGATTACTATTGTAATATTGCCCATTCATTTTCTTCCTTTTGTCCACCATATCTTTCAGTTTCCTTACCTTACCCTATTCAGTCTTATAACTCTTTTGATGCTTTGGCTCATGGAGACAGGTCCTACATTCTTAATATTAGTATTGAGCAGGAACCTGTCACATATCAACATTCCACATCATAAGCAGCTTGGCAACAGGCAATGCAGATAGAATTGGCAGCATTACAAGCCACTAACACATGGAATATTGTTTCCTTGCTACTTGGAAAATGACCCATTGGCTATAAATGGGTTTATACAGTGAAAAAGAAAGGTTGATGGTTCAGTGGAGAGACATAAGGCAAGGCTTGTAGCCAAGGGCTACACTCAACAGCCAGGCATAGACTATGTTGATACTTTTTCTCCTGTGGCAAAGATGGCTTATGTGCATCTCCTTCTTGCTTTAGCCTCTATGAACAATTGGCATGTTCATCAATTGGATATCAATAATGCCTTTCTTCATGGTGACTTATATCAGGAAATATACATGGACTTACCACCAAGAGTTCAGTCCTCTATTCCTAATGTTGTCTGTAAGCTTCAAAAATCTCTTTATGGTCTTAAACAGGCAAGCAGACAATGGAATGAAAAACATACCCTTTATTTGTTGTCTCAAGGGTTCCAACAGTCTAAAAATGATTATACCATGTTCACAAAGAGGTCCCCAAATTCTTTTATAGTTTTACTCATTTATGTTGATGATGTCATAGTAGCAAGTGATTCTTTGTCCCATATACAACAACTTAGGAGTCATTTACATTCTACATTTCAGATAAAAGATCTAGGTATACTAAGGTACTTTCTGGACCTTGAGATGGCAAGGTCTCAGGGGGATTATGATTTGTCAAAGGAGGCATACAATGGAGTTATTAGAAGAAATAGGATTCCTGGCTGCTAAGCCTGCATTGACTTGTATGTAACAAAATCTGAAGTTAGAACATAATGACTCACCATTGATCTCAGATGTGTCTTGTTATAGAAGAATTATTGGAAAATTGTTGTATCTTACTATTACTAGGCCTGACATCTCATATACTGTACAACAGTTGTGTCAATTTTAGGACACCTCTTCAGAATTACATATGAAAGCTGTTTATAGATTGCTGAGATACTTGAGAGGGAATCCTTGTCAGGGCTTGTTGTTTCCTAGTACAGGATCAAAGTTTCTTAAAGCTTATGGAGACTCGGACTGGGGTGGTTGCACAGAGACTAGAAGGTCTGTTACAAGATGATGTATGTTCTTAGGCAATGCATTGGTTTCATGGAAAGCTAAAAGCAGGCTACTGTATCTAGATCCTCCTCAGAAGCAAAATATAGAACACTTGCTGTAGCTACTTATGAAATACAGTGACTACTTTATATATTGAAGGATTTGGGAGTGAAACAAAATCAGCATGTGGAATTGTTTTGTGACAACAAGAGTGCATTTTATATAGTTGAAAATCCAGTGTTACATGAAAGGACTAAGCATATAGAAGTAGATTGTCATGTGGTCAGGGATAAGTTTCAAGAGGGAGTGATCAAACCAATGCTTGTTAAGACAGAATACCAGGTGGCAGATTTTTTTACCAAAGCATTAGGATCATAGAGACTGTAGTTTCTGACTTCAGCTTTAGTAGTGTGCAATATTTATAAGAAGTCAGAATTAAGGGGAGTGTTGAAGATTTTGGGCTGACAAACTCAAAAGAAAGAAAAGGAAAGGGGCATCAGCTTGGTATAGGTGATGGCATGGAAGATCAGAGGTGTGATCTGCTTTGATCACATCTTCAACAGTTGGATCAAAGTGTAGAGGTGATCTGATATAAAAAGTATGTAGCTCAGCAGTCATTCAAAAGAATAATTGATGCCTAACTAAGGGTGCCATGGTGAATTGAGAAGTGATGAACAAATTGGCTCGATGGCACGAGGAAGTTGGTACGATTGGCAGGATTGGCACGGTTTGACGCTAGTGACGAAACTGAAGTTAGCTGAGAATGGCTGCAGCGGGAGCAAAGATAAATTACTACGTGCCAATGAGCTTCTAGTTGTTTCTATAGCTAGTATAAATACTTAATGATGTTGTAAATTTCATTTCACGAAGCAAGAAACAGAAAATATCTTTAGCATTGTATATGTTTTTGGACTTGCTCCCTTGGCGCCATTTTTCTACAGAATTTAAATCTGATTTGCATTTCTCTATTGGTGATGCTTTGTGATTGTGTTGTTATGATGGTTACATTCAGCCTCTAGAGCAATTTTAACAACACCAAGAACAAATCCTTTTTGAAGATCATTCCACCTCATGGCCCTGACAAACAATCCCATGGAAATGGCAATCTCAATCGAGAAATCCCACGAAATACACTGAATATCCTCTTTGTTAGGATATCTCTAAAATATCTTATGATATTAAGTGTGATTATATTTTCTTATAAATATTTTTATTCTAGTTAGTGATTTGATATTCTTAGTTAGTAAAATATTGTGATTAGCACTGCGTAATCTCTCTCTATATAAATGTTAGTCTTGTCTATTGAATAAGGTGACAAAGAAATTCTTCCAATGAAATTTATCTTGTATCAAAGTCAAGTCTCCTTACCTTCTCGACCTTTTTTTGACTCTTTTAGGTTTTAATTTATACCCTTTATGAATATCTAAGCAGAATGCATCTGTATTGTGACTGTATGTTTTATATACTGGGAAATACTCCTCTAGTTAGTTGTTTCGACTTGGGCATGAGGAAATTCCTTCATTTAAAGTCAGCTTGATGTTCTTCTTTTTCTTTAAAAGGAATTCTCTCCTTAGGAAAATGCCTACCCGATATCTTCCATTTGGAATTATCCCATCTTTCATTTTCTTCTTTAGTGTGAAACTTAGAAACATAACATGTAGTAGGAGAATCGATTGCCAGAGGTATAAGATGTTTTGAAAATGATGAAAAATAATAAAGCAATTAGACCTGATTGTATTCCAATAGAGGCCTAAAAATGTCTAGGAAAAAAAGTTATTATGTGACTAACAAATCTTTTTAACAAGATTATGAAGACTGAAAAGATGCATTACAGTAGAGAAAAAGCGCTTTAGTACCTCTGCATACAAAAATGATATATATAAGTGTGCAATTTATAAAGAAATTAAGTTAATGCACCGCAAATGAAGCTCTGGGAGGGAGTGATTGAGAAAAGACTTCAAAGAGACTAGTGTATCTGAAAATTAATTTGGATTTATACAGGAAAGATCAACGATGGAGATTATTTATCTCTTGAGAAAATTGATAGAGAGTTATCGAGAGAAGTATGATTTGTATATGGTTTTCATTGACTTGAAAATACATGTGATAAAGTTCCATGAGAGATCTTGTGAAGGGTGCTGGAAAAGAAAAGTGTTAGATTAGCACATACAGAAATTACTAAAGATATGTATGAGAACAATATTTCAAGCATAAGAACTCTAGGAGGAATAAGGTTAGAGTTCTCTATTACAGTGGATTTATTCTAAGGATCAGCATTAAGACCAGACTTATTTATTTTAATTATAGATAGAGCGGACTTATTTACTTTAAATATAGATCAGCTCAATCGACAAACTAAAGCTAGAGTTAGATAGATCTTGTTATTTGCAGATGCTTGAACTGGTGGATAAGACTAGTTAATGAGTCAATACTAAACTGGAATGTCATAGGATACATTAAAAGAAGAGGGTTTCAAACTGAGTCAAAAGAATGACTTTGGAACCTTTAGTGAAATTGGGAGGCCGAGAGATTCACCTGAGTGAGCGTTTTGGGTGTTTGGGATCTATACTACAAAAAGATAGAGGTATTGATAAGGATGTGAATCACACGGTACGTGCAAGGTGGTTAAAGTGGAGAAGTACGTAGGATCTTCTTTCTAGGAAAGTAAATTTAAAGCTTAAAGAAAAATTTTACAAGATAAGGTAAGACACACACTGGTATATGTGTCTCAATATTAGGTAGACAATTATGAACATAAATAAAGAATACGAACGACGGAAATAAGAATATTAAGAAGGATGTGTGGACATACAATGAAGGATAAAATATGAAATGAACAAATAAGGAGAAATGTGAGAGTGGCTCGTATAGGTGAGAGGATGAGGGAGTCAATGTTAAGATCGTATGGACATGTACATAGGTGTTCTACAGATGCACTTGTTAGACAATCGGGGAACATATGTTCAGGGATAGAGTAAAATATAGACGATTGATCATGTATTTGATGTCATGTAGAGAGTATAAGATTTAAGTGAGAATTTTTGGTACCCAAGTTTGAATCACGATTGGATGATATAATAGTTTTTAAAGATGCATATTCTGAAAGGGCATATTATGTGTTATGTAATATAAGATACACAAGAAGGGTAAAATTTAGGCTACGACTCAAAAACGACTAAAGCAAAAAACAAAAAATGAAATAAAAAAACGCAGGAGAATTGATTGATCCATACTCGATCCCACATAATAGAAAAATACTTTAGTGTTGTTGTATTGATGTATACTGGGAATAGTAAACTTACGGGACAAAAGTGTGTGCATATACATGTGCGTCTTTGTGTAAATATATATGTATATATAAAGAGTATGCATGTAGAACGCGTCTCATTTTCCCAGCAACTGGCTCGTCGGAGATGGCCACTGGCGTGAGTTCGTATAAAAAATACAAATACAGGATGCACAATAAGACAAGAAAAGATATTTATCTTTTTAAATTTAAAGTATACGCGTGCATGACATACATCATCTTTCCATTAATTCAGCTTCTGGAGCCAGCGAACAGTGTTTGTGAAAAAAATATAACTTTTAGAGTGCGCAGTGGGATGGAAGAAAAACTGGGTGTAACAATTTGATTTGCAGCAAACTTTTGGCAATATTGATGTTGTGGTTCAATATTGATTTCTATCTTCTGACAAACAAACATGTAATGTGTTTCTAGCATCAGAAAGGTTGTTGAGATATGTAACACATTGGAATCAAGGAGAGACAGTTAGTCCGGAATGAAGGAGGACGATCAATGTGCTCAAGGACACAAATCTGCTGGAAACTGATATGTACTCTCAAATGAAGCTGGAATAACTAAATATCTGAAGTGGATTGTTGAAGAGGTGCATCAGGAGGTCATGATCATGGAAGGGACCACGCTGCAGCTGAAGTGCAAAGAAGATGCAGCGGGGAAGAAGAAAGCAATACGCGCGAAACATTTGAATAAAGGGTGTAATGATTGTATTGCCCTTAATGGTAAATAGAATGTAGTTAGTTAGTAAGGGCAATTGTGTAATTTCACAATTCAGTTTTCAACTTTCAACAGTTGCTATTTAAGCAAATTGTTCAACGTTTTGCAGAGAATAATCAGAATCAATTCTTGCCTTCCAATTCTTGTTCTTCGCGGTTATTTTTCTCCCTTTCAAGTTTCTTCAGTTTCCTCTATATTCTACTGAATTCAGTCACTTGAGAAATCACTGTGGTTGCTTTCTTGTTGTTTTAAAACAATTCGGTTGATTTCCAGAGAATTGTTTTTGGAGTTTCTTGTTATCATGGCGAACGTTAGGGCAAATGATCATCAAGCAACAGAAAATCCTAATGATCATCAAGCAACAGAAAATCCTGTAAGTAATCCTCTATATATAGATCCTAATGATAGTCCTGTGATTGTACTTGCTCAGCCTCTGTTGAATTCACATAATTTGCATTCATGGAGTCATACGTTTGAGATGGCGCTTGTGGTCAAAAATAAGATAGGTTTTATTGATGGTAGCATACCCATTCCCTCTGCAAATGATCCTCAGTTGGCTTCTTGGAGGCAGGTGAACAGCATAGTTCATTCTCGGATCATGAATAGTGTATCACCTTCGATAGCGCAGAGTATTTGTGGTATGGAAGCGCGTATGATGTCTGGTAGGATCTTGGAAGTGGAGATCCATTTAGAATGTCAGATCTTTTAGAAAAATTTTATAGTATCAAGCAAGAAGGCTTGTCTGTCAATGAGTACTATACTAGAGTCAAAGTGGTTTAGGAAGGAATGATGCTCTCAGGCCATTACCTAAATGTAACTGTCAAGGCTGCAAATGCAATGTTAATACCAGGATGATAGAGTTTGTAGAAAGTGACTATGTGATCAAATTTGTGCAAGGTTTAACTGTAGAGTATGAACCAGTCAAGTCACAAATATATGTGATGACTCCCCTGCCTAATATCAGTACAACCTTCTCCATAGCGCATAAGTTTGAAAGGAAGGTTATGGGTTCATCAACCCAAGGAGCTTTTATTAATTCAACAACAGCATTTTTGGCAGAAGAGGATACTCATAGTAAGTCTGAGTCCATAGTATGTTTCAACAAGACACAAGGTTCAGGATACAAAAGAGGCACTGGGAGGTTTTATCCAGACAATACAAGGGAGGCAATCACTGTGGCATGGTTGGGCACAGCATTGAAAGGTGTTATAGAAAGCACTGTTTCCCCCCATGATTTAAGTTTAGGAATCAAGCCAATCAGACTGAGACTTGGAAGGCAGAGTCCCAATAGAATTATTCTGATCAAATAACATAGATGCCACCATCTGTGTTAACTTCTAAACAACATCAAAAATTGTTGAGGCTGCTGAGTAAAGATGATGAGAAGCAGCCTCTGAATCAGGCTCATGGTGGCAATGTCTCTCATGCTGTTATTATGTCTGCCTGTACAGAGGTGGTTAAAGGTAACTATGCACCTAATAGTCACTGTATATGGATAACAGATTCAGGAGCTACAGATCATATTGCATTCTCTTTACAACTTTTTCATTCAATTAAGCCTGTGCAAAATGCAGTAGTTAAGATGCCTAATGGTGCTATCACAAGTGCAACACACATCGGAACAGTTGTCATAAACTCCCTCTTGACCTTATATGATGTACTGTATGTGCCTGATTTCTCATTCAATCTTCTATCTCTTAGCAAATTAACCTCGTATCCTAATTTGCTTGTTTCTTTCTCTGATAATACTTGTGTCATTCAGGATCAGTTATCTAAGAGGATGATTGGTTCAGTTGAAAAACATCATGGCCTTTATTATTTAGAAGGTCATTCTTCACTGCCTTGACAAGCCAGCTGCTTCTTCACTTCCATGCATGTGAAAGCTTGCCCAAGTTTGCTACGGCATTACAGGCTGGGGGCATCCATCCATTTCTAGACTCCAACAAGTAAACAAGTGTAATCTTGATATTCTGGTATTAGAAAATAGTCATGTCTGTAAAATTCGTCCATTGGCAAAACAAAGAAAATTGTCTTTTCATTCTTCAAATTCTGTTTATGAAAATGCATTTGATCTAGTCCATGTATGTGGGGATATCAAATATTTTGATGATGTTAAAAGATTTTTTGAATGGGTTAAAATGGAAATTTACACTTGGAGTTTGAAGCAAAATGAGAAAAGCACACTGTGAGACATCAATATCTCACATGGATTGATAAATGTGTACATCAGTCTCTCAGGAAGAGACATGGATAGATCCATGTTGATACTGTTCAAGTTTAGAACTTTCTGTCTAACGTCGATCTCTCAGCCTGAAGGATATCGATCGATTGATGTCACATCAGTCTCTCAAAGGAGAAACATCGATCGCTAGATGTGCTGCAGGTTCAAAACTGCAAACTCTCTGGAGGACATCGTTCTCTCAGCCCAGACACATGGATCGACCGATGTCCCCTTGAATTCAAATTTTTATGACCATTGGAACAAAATCCAAGAGAGATTTATGGTGTTTTTTCTTTCCAATCTTGTTCAAATTTCTTGTGGACTTTTCTCCAACATAATACATGCTTCCATGACTATTATATCCATGTCTAAGATTCTCTAGGGTGGCTATTGAGGATCAAATCACTACATAGGATGGCTAAAGACTAGATGGACATTATCTTGACATTCGATAGAGTTGAAGACATGGTGGAGGCTCCAAAAACGTGGTGAACACCTCCTATAAATGGATGAAGCTTAGATGAGGCAAATATACACTTTCATCATTATCAAGCTTCATTCTTCATTATTGTATATTTCTCTCATATGTGTAAAAGTGCTTAAAGCATGTTAATCCTTTCTTTGTTCTTCATTGTTATATGTTGAGAGATAGTGAGCCTAACACAATAGGAACCATAAATATTTGATCTCTTGCTTGTGTTTAGACTAGTGAGAAAGCGTGATCCCCACTGTTTCTTTTTAACCCACTGTGAGAAATTTGTTGAAGTTGTGAGGTAACAAGAAGTTATTCTTTCTTAGAGCTGCAGCTGTTGTAGTTGCACAAATGTATTTTGTGCAAGAAGTTGTTGTGGTGGTTGCTTACACTAAGGTGTTAGTGTGAGTATTGCTGTTGTTGATCTTATTAGCTTTAATAAGAAGAGTAGTTGTTGAAAATCCACTTTGGCAACAAAGTGACAATGGAATAGAATCATTTACGAGTCGAACCACTCTATATCCGATGTACTCATTCATTGTCTCTCATCTCCCATTCTAGCTTTGACTTTGAATTCCATTTGAGTGGAGCCAAACAAGAAAGTTTCGCAAAATCGCCTAACACTCTACTCACCCTCCTCTAGAGTGTGTTACGGACCTAACAACTGATATCAGAGCCTAAGCTTGATTGCTTGGCCAATCTTTGTAAGTAGCAAGGTTAAAGATAATGGCAATGACAACCTCTTCATCCTACACTTCAACTTCCAGGCCAACTGCACTATTCTCAGGATCAAACACTAAAGCACCTATGTTTGATGCCCAAAATTATTATTTCTGGAAATTTCGAATTATCAATCATTTGAATGGCTGTGGATTTGATATATGGAGAGTCTTTGTCAAAGGAATCAGAGTTCCTATGATTACTAACTCAAAAGAGAACCAATGTTCAAAGATGAGGATGACTACACTAATGAAGAGGAGATAAACTTTTCCATCAATGGCAAAGCATTTGATATTCTTTAACGTGCTCTTACCACCACCGAGCTCATAAGACTTCAAGGTCTTGAAACAGCCCATGAAGCATGGAAAAGGCTAGAAGTGATACACGAAGGACTGAGCAAGCAAGAATGGACAAAAGTCTAATGCTCATGAAGGAATATGAAATGTTCGGGATGAAGAGTAATGAAAAGATTGAGGAGACAATCGATCAATTCACTCTAATAGCGAATCAACTTTCCATGGTAGACAATAAAATCTCAAATGAAGACCTTATCTTAAAACTCCTCAACTCTTTGCCAAGAGAATGGACACCTAAAGTCACCGTCATCACCGAATCAAAGAATCTTAAGACTCTTACCCTTGTTGAGCTATCTGGTAATCTTCTTACTCATGAAATTCTTATTGATGAACGAAATAGGATGAACCCTATCAAGCCCATACAAGCATCCACAAAGGGTTAGTGGTAGAGTCCGATGAATTGGATGAGGAAGTTGCTCTTCTAGTATGAAAATTTAGAAGAATGGTCACAAGAAACAAGGCCCAAGCAAGGAAGATTTTCAAGAGACCACCCAAGGATAAAGAAGCAAGTGAAAATTTCTATAGATGTGGTTGACCCAGTCACTTTATTGCCGATTGCCACGTCAAGGAGCCGCAAAAGTAAGAAAAGAAGGTCTTTTCTCAAAAGAACAAGGGGTCCCGTCTATAGCGAGGTACGGGGTCCGATGTACGCAACTATATCCATGTGTTAGAATCACAAAGAGATTGTTTCCCGACCTTTCCTCAAAAGATGAAAGCCCTAAATGTGGATGTAACCAAGTGCAATGATCTCCTTTCTGAATCAGAATGAGAAGAAAGTGAAGACAAGGATGTTGGACTTTTTGCAATAGTTGAGGATCCAAAAGCGTAACAGACTTTTCTCATGGTAATTGAGAACAACCTTAAGGTAAATCTAACTCTTCAAATTTACAAGATGAAATAGGAAATTTGCAATATGAGTTTGAAATTAAAATATAAACACTTGAAGAAAGAATTTAAAAAAATTCCTATTAGAAAACAAGAGCTTGCATGATAAGAATATTTTGATATATCAAGATCATGACATCATACTCACCATGTCACCATGCGTAAAACCGTTGCTCTTGAAAATGTGGAAATTAGAAAAGAATATGAGAAATTGAGAATAGACTTACAAAAACTAAGCGATGGTAAAAATAATCTAGACAAATTACTTAGAAATCGAAGGATTGGAAATGATAAATCCGGTTTAGGATTTAATGCATCACATTCTTCTATTAAGCCCAAGGCTTTAAAGAAAAAGCCAAATAAGAGAAAATACAACAAGTCTCATCATCTTATAAACTAAGACATGTACCCACTTGTTTCCATTGTAACAAAGTAGGGCATGTGAAAAATGCATGTAGAACTAGATTTGATAGTATATATGTTTGGAAGCCTAAGGGTCGACAAGCTAACCCAAAAGGACCTAACCATCAAAGGGTACCAATGCATAAATCTCTTGGTTTTGTAGGCTCTCAGGATAAATGGAATAGCCAAAGAAGAAGGAACCAAATGGATTATGGAGAGCGGATGTTCAACACACATGACCAAAGACAAAACCTTGTTCACCAAGCTCAAGCTCCAAGATGGTGGAACGGTGCATTTCAGCAATGAGAGAGACAAAATCCTTAGACATGGAGAAATTGGTAACTCTTCTTTCAATATTAATAATGTATTATATGTAGAAGGGCTAACGTATAATTTGATAAGTGTTAGCTAACTATGTGATGCTAATTTTCAAGTTGAATTTGTGAAAAGAAAATGTAGTGTGAAAAAGAATGATAAAATTGTTTTTGAGGCTATAAGAAAAAAATGATGTTTATAAATTTAGCACACATGATTTGATATCACAAAAAGTTTCTTGCCTAGTTGCCAAAAATGATTTGACTCAAGTATGGCATAGACGACTTGGACATATTAGTTTCAAAAATTTCAAAGAGATTTGCAAAAAAGAAAAGGTCCAAGGTCTTCCAAAACTGAATTTCGAAAACCATGTCTTATGTGACACTTTTCAAAAGGCAAAGCTTGTTAAATCAAGATTCGAGCCCAAAAGTGAAATCTCCACTAACAAACCTCTACAATTGTTTCATATGGATTTGTATGGGAATATTGGTACAACAAGTCTAGATGGAAAATATTACACCTTTGTGGTGGTAGACAACTTCTCTAGGTACACTTGGCTCATGTTTTTAGCTAAAAAGAGTGATGCATGCCAAGAATTTATAAAACATAATAGAAGATTAGAAAATAAAAAAGAAGACATGATTAAGGAAATTAGAAGTGATAGAGATGATGTGCTTGATGGTGAGTTTCAAGAATTTTGTGTATCCAAAGGGTATGGACACAAATTCTCGGCTCCAAGAACTCCTCAACAAAATGGAGTTACGGAGAGGAAAAATAGAACACTTCAAGAAATGAGTAGAGCCATATTAAATGAATTTGAACTACCCAAGTATTTTTAGGCTGAAGCGGTAAACACCGCTTGTCATGTAATCAATAGAGTTTACTTGAGACCATCTCTCAAAAAGACTCCTTATGAGCTTTGGAAAGGTAAAGTACCTAATATCGGTTATTTCAAGGTATTTGGGTGTAAGAGTTTTATACTTAACACCAAAGATAACTTAGATAAACTTGATTTCAAAGCGGATGAAGGAATCTTTATGGGATATGCTCAAAATAGCAAGCATTTAGAGTATATAACAAAATAAGTATGAAAGTTGAAGAATCAATTCATGTTAAGTTTAGTGAACTCCTTGAGGATGAAACATGCATAAATAACGATGATGATGAAGAAATAATTGAAGTATGTCATATAGAAAAATTTTTGAATCCAAAAGAAAATGTTGTCATTACCTTAAGATCGATCCACGTGAAAATGAACCTAAGGTTGTAGAAGAAGAAGTGAAACGAGACACTTCAAATTTACTGGATTCATATAAATATAAGAAAGACCATCCAAAAGAGTTGATATTAGGAGAAACAAGTCAAGATATATTGACTAGAAGAAAATTTAATGAAAATCCTTTCATTTCACAAGTAGAGCCTAAAATATAAAAGAGGCAATAAATGATGAAGATTGGGTATTATCTATGCAAGAGGATTGAAAGGAGTTATGTTTGGGAGTTAGTGGCTAAACCTAGTGATCACCCAATAATTGACACTAAATGGGTATTTAAAAATAAAATAGATGATAAAGGAAACATCACTAGAAGCAAAGCTAGGTTAGTAGCTCAAGGTTATAGATAAGAAGAGGGTATAGACTATGATGAGACTTCTTCCCCCGTAACTAGGTTAGAAGCTATTAGGATGCTATTAGTATATGCATGCTATAAGGATTTCAAACTATATCAAATGGATATGAAACCTGCCTTCTTGAATGGAATAATTCAATATTTAAACACAAAAAGGCTCTTTATGGACTTAAAAAGCTCCAAGGGCATGGTATGAAAAATTAAGTAACTAACTTCTTGAAAATGAGTTTTCAAGAGGAAAAGTCGACATTACTCTTTTTATTAAAGAACAAGGAAACCACCAATTGCTTGTTCAAATTTATGTGGATGATATTATATTTGGTGCCACTAATGATTCTCTTTGTGGCCATTTGGCCAAATTGATGGAAGGAGGTTTTGAGATGAGCATAATGGGTGATTCAATTACTTCCTTGGACTTCAAATCAAGCAAACTCAAGATGGAGCATACATATCTCAAACAAAGTACACAAAGAATTTACTCAAGAAATATAAGTTTGAGGATGGAAGGAGTGTAAGCACACCAATAAGCACAAGTACAAAGCTTGACAAAGATGAAAAAAGAAAGCCGATTGAGATAACCAAATATAGGGGTATGATTGGTAGTTTACTTTATTTAACCGCTAGTATATCGGATATTTTACATGCTGTGTGTTTATGTGCTAGATTTCAAAGTATGCCTAAGGAATCTCATCTAGTTGCTATTAAATGTATTTTTAGGTATTTGAAAGGAACTTTGAACTTTGGGTTATTTTATCCCAAAAATGGTTTTTTTGATTTAAGAGGGTATAGTGACTCCGACTACACCAACTTAGTCGATAGAAAAAGTACCTCTGGGACTTGTCAATTCCTTAGAGATTTCTTGGTCTTTTTGTTTTCTAAGAAACAAAATAGTGTCACTTTCAACGGCGGAATCCAAATATGTATCAGCTGCTTCATGTTATGCACAACTACTTTGGACGATCAACACCTTAAATGATTACAATATCAAATTTGACAAAGTTCTCATCTTATGTGACAACACATCAGCCATAAATATAGCACAAAACCCCGTACACCATAGTAGAACCAAATATATTGAAGTGAAACATCACTTTATAAGAGATTGCATTCAAAAAAGATTGGTATGCGTTGAATTTGTTCCAACCAATGATGAACTAGCAGATATCTTTACCAAATCCCTTCCTACTGAGTCATTCGAGTTCATTAGAATAAGATTAGAAATGATAAACAATGTTTAGAGGGTAAAAATTACAAATTTCAAAAAGAGGTATACATGGTTTGATCCCTATACGTCGATCGCTGACGTCGATCGATTTCTGCACTATAACTTCTATCAAAAATGCGATTTTCATTCATTTCCAACCTACAAAAATCGATCAACCCTCTCTAAAATACAACCCTCTTCGCTCCAAAAATCATTGCTATCTTCAATTTCATCTCACAATCAAAGTTTCATCATTTTTACACTTGATGTTGCTTTCCACCCTCACATTTCTTCATCCTATCATAAAAGTTTCTCTCTCAAGCCCGAATTTTTCTTCAAAATGTCAACAAGGAGCATATACACCACAAAAAGAGCAAGAGCAACTAGAAGTGAAGAAGAAGGGTCAAGCAACCCTCCCCATGGACAATCTTCTCAAACACAAGCAAGACCTCAACCTAAGAGGAAAAAATCCATGGATTTTAGCCAAGCCCAAGTGTCAGATGAAATAAGGAGTGGGCTAAACTTCTCAAATTTTCCATAGATCAATACTAGGGAAGCAAAAGATGCCTTGAAGGAACTATACCCACAAGGAAATATGAGGTACCTTACTAGACATTCTCAAAGTTTGTATGATAAGTGGGATATACATGAACGAGCAACCATTCCACTCAAATTGCTTAGAGTAAATGATATTATAAGGAATAATGAATTGAGTCCTATCATTGAATGGTTAGATGTCCAACAATGGAGGAATATTTGCCTTGAGAGGGAGATGGACAAAATGTCTACTAGATATACTAGACTTTTCTATGCAAACTTTTGGGTCCAATACATCAATGATCTTCTTTTAGCTTTGCATACTATCATTGATGAAATTCACATTGATTGGGATGTTGGAACAATTTGTGAATTCATTGGAGTATCAAATGAAGGGTACTTTCAGTTTGATGTGTGGAAGTGGGATATGGTATGATAGAAAGTTACTGAGGATGAGGTAAAGACGATCTTAGGATATCAGCCAACCAAGAACAATAATGACATGCCCTTAGTATACCGAACCCTACTTTCCCTAGTTACTTTTTGTATAGATGGCAAGTCTGCTAAAGGGCCTAGCAACCTAGATTTCTACATTGCCTTCAGCATAGCCAACCAAGAGAGAATAAATTTTAGAGAGCTTTTCCTGACAAATGTGATTGAGGCCGCAACAAAGCAAAATAAAGCACTTCCACATGGTAATCTCATTTATAAGATGCTAGTGAAGTCGGGGGTATATGTAGACGATACGGATCTTGACCAAATCTCACATAAAGATTATTATGATAAGGTCAACATCCAATAAGTGCTCAAGGCTAGAAAAGAAGCTATGAAAGGACGGGCACAAGAAGAAGAAGCGGGTGAAGAAGTGGGTGCTCCAGAAGAGGCACAAATTCCCATGGCCGACAACCAAGAAGAACCTAGTAGCTTGAGCCCAAATGTTCCGGAACTTCATGCTCAAGTTACTACCCTTCAACAGGAGGTCGGTGACCTACGAAGAAAGGTGACGATGCACGAGTCAAGATTTGCCGAGCTCAAAGTAAAGATGAAGGCATGCATCCCCATAATAACGTTCTCATCCGATGATGACTAAAATTCTTATTCGTAATTTATTTCCAATTTATCCCCATTTTTAGATTCTATCTTTGATATTTATCGACTTTGCTAGACTTTTTGTTGTTTGAAGTTCTAATGACATCGTATGTTTATCTTCGATTATTTTTTTTGATGCTTTCAAAAAAGGGGAGAAAGTGTATTGCTTGCTTGATATCAATCTTGATGGCTTTGATGGTAATACTTGCTTGATATTGGCTTTGATGGTAATACTTGCTTGATATTGTCTTTGATGGTAATACTTGATTGATATTGGCTTTGATGGTAATACTTGCTTGCTGGATATTGATGTAAAAATGAGAATTTTTGCGCATATGTTAAATGGTTAGTGAAAATTGAAAATTTTGCATTTGATGCATGTTTGGTTGAGGGGGAGTATTTTGATATTTTCTATATATTATTTGGTTTTTTGGAAAATTTATTTGTTAAGGAGAAGTTTTGAATATGTTAACATGTTTTATGTCATTAATTGAAAATTTCAAGCTGGAAAAACTTAACTAGTTCAAATGTAAATTTTCAAGAAAAAATATTTTTTACAAATCTTGGTTTTGACATCATCAAAAAAGGAGAGATTGTTGGGATATGAAATATTTTGATGATATTAAAAGATGTTTTGAATGGCTTAAAATGGAAATTCACACTTGGAGTTTGAATCAAAATGAGAAAAACACACTGTGAGACATCAATCTCTCACATGGATTGGTTGACGCGTACATCAGTCTCTTAGGGCGAGACATGGATCGATCAATGTTGATGCTGTTCAAGTTTGGAACTTTCTGTCCAACATCAATCTCTTAGCGTGAAAGACATCAATCGATCGATGTCACATCAGTCTCTCAGAGTGAGACTTCGATCGATCGATGTCAGGCAGTTTGAAACTAGAAATTTTCTGGAAGACATCGATCTCTCAGGCCATAGGACATCGATCGACGATGTCACATCAGTCTCTCAAAGGAGAGACAACGATCGATAGATGTGCTGTAGGTTCAAAACTGTAAACTCTCTGGAGAACATCGATCTCTCAACCCAGACACATGGATCGATCGATGTCCCCCTGAATTCAAATCTTTATGACCGTCGGAACAAAATCCAAGAGAGATTTATGGTGTTTTCTCTTTCCAATCTTGATCAAATTTCTTGTGGACTTTTCTCCAACATAATACATGCTTCCTTAACTATTATATCCATGTCTAAGATTCTCTAGGGTGGCTATTGATGATCAAACCACTCCATAGGGTGGCTAATTACTAAATGGACATTATCTTGACATTTGATGGAGTTGAAGGCATGGTGGAGGCTCAAAAAACATGGTGAACACCTCCTATAAACGGATGAAGCTCAGATGAGGCAAATGCACACTTTCACCATCATCGAGCTTCATTCGCCACTGTTGTATATTTATCTAATATGTGTAAAAGTGCTTAAAGCTTGTTAAGCCTTTCTTTGTTCTTAATTGTTGTATATTGAGAGATAGTGAGTCTAACACAAGGGGAACCATAAATATTTGATCTCTTCCTTCTGTTTAGACTAGTGAGAAAGTGTGATCCCACTACTCCTTTTTAACACACTGTGAGAAATTTCTTGAGAGAACTTTTTTAAAGTTGTGACGTAGCAAGAAGTTGTTCTTGCTTAGAGCTGTAGTTGTTGTAGTTGCATAAAGGTATTTTGTGCAAGAAGTTTTTGTGTGGTTGCATACACTAAAGCGTTAGTGTGAGTATTGCTGTGGTTGATCATATTAGCTTTAATAAGAAGAGTAGTTGTTGAAAATCCACTTTGGTTACAAAGTGGTAGTGGAGTAGAATCATTTACGATTCGAACCACTCTATATCCGTTGTACTCTGATTTTTTTCTAATTTATACGTTTTCAAGTGCTACGGTTTTATGTATGGTGAGTATGATGTCATGATATTGAAACAAATAAATATTCTTATCATGCAAGCTCTTGTTTTCTAATATGCATTTTTTAAATTCTTTCTTCAAGTGTTTATATTTTAAATTGAGTTTCTTCAAAATCATCTTGTAAATCTCCTATTTCATCTTGCAAATTAGAAGAGTTAGAGTTTACCTCAAGGTCATTCTTGATTGCCATGAGACAAGTATGTTGAGCATTTGGATTCTCAACTATTGCAACAAGTTCAACATCTTGGTCTTCACTTTCTTCTCCTTCCGATTCGGAGAGGAGATCATCCCACATAGCTACCTCCATATTAAGGGCTTTCTTCTTTTGAGGAAAGACCTTCTTTTCTTGCTTTTGCAGCTCCGTGACGTGGCCATCGGCAATGAAGTGACCGGGTCAACCACACCTATAGCAATTTTTACTTGCATCTTTTTCTTTGGGTGGCCTCTTGAAAAACTTTCTTTCTTGACCCTTATTTCTTGTTGCCATTCTTCTAAACTTTTTTACTAGAAGAGCAACTTCCTCATCCGATTCATCGGACTCTACCAGCAATCCTTTGTGTGATGTTTGTGTGGGCTTGATAGGGTTCATCCTATTTTGTTCATCAATAAGAATTTCATGAGTAAGAAAATTACCGGATATCTCATCAAGTGTAAGAGTCTTGAGATTCTTTGATTCGGTGATGGCGGTGACATTAGGTGTCCATTCTCTTAGCAAAGAGTTGAGGAGTTGTGAGACAAGGTCTTCATTTGAGATTTTCTTGTCCATCATAAAAAGTTGATTCACTATTCGTGTGAATTGGTCGATTGTCTCCTCAATCTTTTCACCGCTCTTCATCCCAAACATTTCATATTCCTTCATGAGCATAAACCTTTTGGCCATTCTTATTTGCTCAGTCCCTTCGTGTATCATTTCAAGCCTTTTCCATACTTCATGGGTTGTTCAAGACCTGGGATTCTTATGAGCTCGCTGGTGGTAAGAGACTTGAAAGAATGTCGAATGCTTTGCCATTTATGGCAAAGTTTATCTTTTCTTCATCGGTGTAGTACTCTTTGCAGTAGCGGTCCTTATATATCGTATTAACAATCGAAATATGGTCGACAATACTGTTATCCTCATTTGTGAACATTGATTCTCCTTTTGAGTTTGTAATCATAGGAACTTTGATTCTTTTGACAACGGTTCTCCATATATCAAATCCACAGCCTTTTAAATGATTGATCATTCAAAATTTCCACAAAGAACAATTTTGGGCATCAAACAGAGGTGCTTTAGTGTTTGATCCTGAAAATAGTGCAGTTGGCTTGGAAGTTGAGGTGTGAGATGAAGAGGTTGTCATTGGCATGATCTTTAACCTTGCTACTTGCAAAGATAGGCCAAGAATCAAGGTTATGCTCTAAGACCAATTGTTAGGTCAGTAACACACTCTAGAGGTGGGTGAACAGAGTGTTTGGAAATTTTGCAGAATTTTCTTGTTTGGCTCAACTTAAATGGAATTCAAAATCAAAGAAATATTAGGAGATGATAGGCAATGAATGAGTACACCGGATATAGAGTGGTTTGAATCGTAAATGATTCTACTCCACTACTACTTTGTTGTCAAAGTGGATTTTCAACAACTACTCTTCTTATTAGAGCTAATAAGAACAACCACAACAACACTTACACTAACACCTTAGTGTAAGCAACCACAACAACAAATTCTTGCACAAAATACCTTTGTGCAACTACAACAACTACAGCTCTAAGAAAGAACAATTTCTTGTTACCTCACAACTTTAACAAAGTTCTCTCAAGAACTTTCTCATAGTGAGTTGAAGGATGTAGTGGGGATTCACACTTTCTCAGTAGTCTAAACACAAGCAAGAGATCAAATATTTATGGTTCCTCTTCTGTTAGACTCTCTATCTCTCAATATACAACAATGAATAACAAAGAAACGCTTAAAAAGCTTTAAACACTTTTACACATATGAGAGAAATATACAACAATGAATAATGAAGCTTGATGATGGTCAAAGTGTGTATTTGCCTCATCCAAGCTACATCTATTTATAGAGAAGTTCACCACGTTTTGGAGGCTTTACCATATCTTCAAATCAATCTCCAAATCTTGAAAAATTGAAAATAGCCTGTAGCCATCCTATGGAGTGATTTGATCCTCAATAGCCATCCTAGAGAATCTTAGACATGGATAAAATAGTCAAGGAAGCATGTGTTATGTTGGAGTAAGGTGCACAAGAAATTTGAGCAAGATTGGAGAGAGAAAACATCATAAATATCCGTTGGATTATGTTCCAACAGTCATAAAATTTTGAATTCTGGGGGGACGTCGATCGATCCATGTGCCTGTGCTTAGAGATCGACGTCTTCTAGAAAGTTTGCAGTTTTGAAACTGCATTACACCGATCGATCGATGTCTCTCCTTTGAGAGACTGATGTACATCGATTGATTGATGTCTTATAGCCTCAGAGATCGATGTCTTCCAGAAACCTCCTGGTTTTGAAACTGCCTAACGTCGATCGATCGACGTCTCTTCCTGAGAGACTCACGTGACGTCAATCGATTGATGTCCTTAAGGATGAGAGATCGATGTTGGACAGAAAGTTCCAAACTCAACCAATCTCAACATGGATCGACCTATGTCTCTTCCTGAGAGACTTATGTATACATCAATCGATCCATGTGAGAGATTGATGTCTCACAGTGTGTTTTTCTCATTTTGCTTCAAATTCCAAGTGTGGATTTCCATTTTAACGCATTCGAAACATCTTTTAACATCATCAAAACATTTTATATCCCAACATTGTATATTATAAATACTATGATTAAGCTTCGGCAAAATTAAAGTGACCACCTAAACTTAAAGGTCCAATTAAGATATCTCATAAACTATGGGATTAATGTGTAAATATCATATTGTAATTTTATTATGATAATTGGCAGCGTTGGAAATACAATAATTTATAAATATGTTACGGTCCCCGAGTCAGGCACGTCAGTCATAACAGCCCCATTATGTTATACGCTCTCTGGATTAAGGAAAGTATGTTAATAATTTAAAAGAACATGAAACCAAAACAACTAAGTCTCAACAAACCCAGATCTAAACACTACGGAATCATGTACACTTTTTAATTAATTAATCTCATATTTGTTGATGATTTGACATGTATTAGATCCTAGAGCATAGTTTTCACAATTTGATTCCTACAGTTTTGGCAAAAGTTGAAGAAAATATATAAAAAACATTTACACAACACTCAATTCACCCCATTCTATAATAATTGTCTAGGACCTATACTTGTTATACCAAGTTTAGCTATGTGCAGCGGATGGAAAGATGATATCTAGAGCATTGTAATGATTATAGTCAAGTAAATCAGTATTTTATGTGAAAACCTCTTAGTATTTCGTCTCAGGTATTTCTCAGGAGATGGATAATTTTGTGTTTTTAACTATGATTAATTTTTTACCAAATATGATGAAAGCTCACTGCTTCACATAATCTTATTCTCGTATATTCATACATCAATATGGTCCAGCGACATGCTTATGGCTTGTTTTATATGTTTGAATGAGAAAATTACATTTTACAACCACACGTTTACTAGGTTTTTCATAAAATATCGTAATCCAATTTAATTATAAATTTTATTTGATTTTTTTACAAAATGCTCAAGAAAAACCGGATTAGTTGCTGAAAACTTGTCGTTGCATGGTGCTTCGTCCATCTACCTCTATCTCCCTTCCTCTTCCTCCCTCCATCCCTACAGCGCCGCACCTCCCCTCCTCTCTTCTCCCCCTTCCCCACCTCCCTTAGTACCACCCCTCTCTCTTCTTCTTCTCTCTTCTCCCGCCTCCCCTCTCCCCTGCAGCCTGCCTTCTTTTTCTTCTATACCAGCCTAAGCACCACCAACAGCCTCACTGTCACACACCGCTAATGTGGGAGTGGAACCATCTTCAATGGCCAAAGCAGTTCAAACCATCTTCTCTTGACTGTAATTTGCTGCTCTAAAAGAGCATTTGATTTCTACGTGGAGTACAGAAAAAACCAATAGTTAGCATCAAATTGCATCGGTCTCAGACTTCTAGACGAATAACTATGAGTCACACTGCTTGCTGCTAGATATGATGAGAAATCTATGGTAGTGGAGGCTTAGGGTGGTGTGGATAAATGAGTGTGAGATTAAGATGACAGGGGTTTGTGAGTGGAGGGTGAGAGTGACTGAGATGAGGGAGGTGGGACTTAGGGTGGCAGGAACGAGAAAGGGGGCAAGCGGTAAGGGAGGAGGGAGAAGAGAGGAAGAAGAAGAAAGAGAGGTGACGCTGAGAGAGGCGGAGAGAGGGGGAGGGGGAGGGCACAACAGGGATTGAGGGAGGAGGAGGAAGGGATGAAGAGTTAGATGGAGGTGACAATCTGCAATCACAGGTCATCAGGGCATCACCTCGATTTTTGCGTGTATTTCATACAAAGTTCGGATGAAACTTATAATAAAAATAGATTTAGATATTTTATGAAAAATCTAGTAAATATTTGATGGCAAAATGTAGTTTTTTCTATTTTGAATCACGCAATATTGGTATAAGATGACGACACGATGGCTAGGTATTTCAAGAGTTGATGCTCCATTTCTAATGCAAGCAACTTGTCAATGATCGTTATGTATTTGTATCGAGATTGAAGTACATATATGTACATATTGAGTTTCTTGAATTTAGTTATTTACACTTATTAGATATAGTTAGGCGGCTTTTGTTGAATACCTTTTTTGTCGAACACATAAGAGAAACTAGAATGTTAATTGGTTGAAATTTAAGATTCTATTCTTTGGACAAATCTGTATATTTCTTCAGCTAATCATCTACGTTATTTACGGAGTTCTTTGACTTTTCCACGTAACTTTCTCTTCAACACTCCTGATCATATACAATTTTTTTTATTGATTTCCTTGATTATTTTCACTCTTTCTTTTTTTCACGACAAAGTCTTTTTAAGTGTCCAAAGTGTTGGGTCCTGTTTGGTAGTTACTTTAAGTACTATTTGGTACTGTTTTAACTCATGACTGAATTAAATGAGCAGGTATGGTTTTTATTTAACAAATTTTCAGCCACGATTGATTCACATAGTTTAGGGCAAAACGTCACATTCTAAGTTCAAGGTCCGTCTATCGCTATGCATGTTACTGATATTAACTGTCGCTATCCGTTCTAATCCCGAGTACTCGAAACGGTTCATCCACCATATTGTGCTAAGAGAAATACGAGGCGTCAATGTCAATCAAATACACGTTAGCAGTGTGACCTAAAATGATGTCAACAGTAAAATAAAAATACTCGAATAATCATTAATATGTAAGTCTAGGCAAATTCTAAAATCCAATACATAAATCATAACAAAAATATCTCTAGTCCACAAGCAAAAACATTAAAATCCATAAAATAAATGTCTGAACATAAATTCATAATTAATCTCCTAAGCAAGTCATCAGTCGTCAATATCCCCATTCATAGTCATCCTTTACAAACTCTAAACCATAGCCCTGATTCTCTGCAAAACAACAATAAGGTATTGTGTGAGCGAGAAAACATTGCTCAGTAAGTA
The DNA here is from genome assembly GCA_036186865.1 of Eustoma russellianum. NCBI lineage: Eukaryota > Viridiplantae > Streptophyta > Magnoliopsida > Gentianales > Gentianaceae > Eustoma > Eustoma russellianum. The sequence goes on from AP025065.1 coordinate 3,447,139, forward strand.
ACCTTCCTGTACGCACTATGGGATCATACATAGAAAAACAATTGTCATATATAAATAAAAAATATAAGAAAATATCGAGTTTCACAGTCGCAAATAAAATTTCTATAATACCCTTATGATCAAACAACCAATCAAGTCAACCAAATCAATAAAATCACACCTCTACTCAATAGCCAACCAAATGTTAGTCATAATCAAAATCTGGTGATGCGATTGCCAAATTGATGTGAAACAAAGTTCAAAATCAACTTTCGATTTTCAAATCCCAAATTTCCAATTTTCTATACGTTGCGATCTCCAATATCTAAATCCAATTTCGGTTCCAAATCGGTACCAAATCCATTATCCAATATCTGATTCCAAATCGGTATTAAATCTAAATTTCCAAAAGCAATTTCAATACAATGGCTATATCACTTTTTTTTACAATTGACTTATATTATAAGACTTACGAATTGATAACCCCAATAGCTAACATGCACAGATACTCTATCATAGATAGGTCGTTACGTCTGTGGCACCCTAATGGGGGTCTAATATGTCCATGCAACCTGTCCTAGATTAGATATTTACGTCTGGACGTCCCGTTTGTTTTGTATCAATCCAGCTTACCGATATATTTGCACAAGCAGCTTAAGCAGAATTCTGTCGTGCGACCAGCTTCGCCATGCAACTCGACACGTGATGCCACTTGACAGCCATGCATAAGTAGGTCAGAACACGTTTTATCACTCTACGGCTTCTGGACATGTATTGTCTCGCTACAACATATAAAAGAATCAAACAATACCCAACAGTGGACGTATTCCATTGAATTGACAAATATTCTTCTTAAGCAGCCAAAAGAGACAAGTTTCTCTAAATATTCCAACATATACACTTCAACTATAGAAAATCGCATAATTGACTTGATCGTCGGAGGGCTTTTCCTAGAGTAAAACTCTAAAGCGTGTAATGTTGTTGAATTGCGCAGGTTTTTTTTTGCATCAACTACCGTTAGTTTCATCACTTGGATCATCCGTTGATCCTAGGTGATGATCTGACCTTGCCATACAGTATGTATTAATTTGATCAAACTTCGATATAGATGCTATAAGCTCCATTAGTAACTTAAGAAGACATCAGAGCTCATACTGCATGACTGACTCTACAACAATTATGTCACATGAAAAAACTAAGAGTTATTAAGAGAGGAAGAACCTAAATTAGATGCCTTGCGACTCGAAAACATTGTGGGAAGGAGAATATGTTGGAGAAATTGAAATGGGTGAATGAGAAATTAATTCTCAAAGTGGATGGAAAACGCTGTTGCACGGTTACGTTTAAACAAAATGCGATTAAGTTTGATAAGGCGTTCGGTTATGGTTTAAATCGAACGGTTGTTTAAATCTGATTCAAACGGTATCCTTCGATATAAGATAAGATCAATCTGGTTTGATCTAATGGTGGCAGGGAAGGCAGCTTTAATCTAACGGCCGAATTTAAACTGTCCTAACCACCCCAACCGAATGTGGTTTCCATCTAACGCTCCAGGTTTAAACCTGCTAATCTATCTTCAATCCAAAGGCTGAGATTAAACCTTCCTAATCTAGATAGGAGGTTTTCATCTAACGGTCTAAATCAAACTTCGGTTTTGATCCAACGGTCATGGTACCTTGTTCTCCAACCGACTCCCCTATATAAAGAGGGCTAAGGGTGCATTTATTCACACACCTTGCTCTAGCATTTCATAGCATTCTGCATTCATAGCATTTGAGGCTTGCATCACGTCCGGGAGAAGTCAGGACATTCGAAGGTTCGAAGTAGTTCAAGTTCAGCAGTGCCGCTCAACTGAACAGGTACCCGTTGTATCCAGGAAGAAGATTGCTCACACCGGTTGGGCACAGTATACCAGAGCAATACGTCTTAAGGACAGAGTCCTCGACTCGCCCCGGGTTTGATTATTTTTGTATTGTTCATATGCACACATTGAACGACTGCGTCTTGGTACAGGATTGATTGTCTCCAACAATCTTAAGACGTATTTTTATTCAATTACTTCTGTACCGTTTTTTTATTTCCCGCAAAGGCAGTGTTCATACTGATTTGCAGTCTACTTCTACTCCTTTCTTAAATCTGATTCTGTTCTGATCTATACGTTTTGATCAACTGAACAGAAATCTGATGGAGAACGCTAGCTCTGGCACCGTTCATGGCGCAGACATTCAGAGCTCTGCTCCAATGGCACCAACTGCTGGGGTGCCAAGACATGCTCCTCCTACACAGGGTCCTGCAGTGGCCCAAGTGGAGAAACCGGAGAAGTTCAGTGGAAGCTTCTTCAAACGTTAGCAGCAGAAGATGCTGTTCTTCTTGACTGCTGTGGGGTTGGCGAACTTCCTGACTGAGGACCCGCCTATGGTGGATTCCCTGGAGGACCAAACCCAGAATATGCAAAACCAACATTTTGTTGAAACTTGGAATTTTAATAATTATGTTTGTTTGAAACATATTCTGAGTTGTTTGGACAACTCCTTGTATGGTTTATACTGCACGTATAAAACCGCAAAGTCTTTGTGGCAGGCTTTGGAAAAGAAATACCGTACGAAAGATGCCGGCACTAAGAAATTTATTGTTGGCAAATTCCTGGATTTCAAAATGTCTGATTCTCGCACTGTTGTTTCTCAAGTTGAGGAACTTCAGACGTTGGTTGCCGAGATGGAAGAGGAGGGCATGTTGCTCAGTGAATCTTTCGTCGTGCCTGCAGTGATTGAGAAGCTACCTCTTTCGTGGAGGGAATTCAGAAGCTATCTCAAACACAAGAGAAAGGAGATGACATTGAAAGATCTAATTGTTCGACTCCGCATTGAGGAGGACAATCGTAGATCTGAGAGAGCGCCACAATCTAGCTCTGGTCAGGCTAAGGCCCATGTTGCTGAGGCCAAGAAAAAGAAAGGCCAACTCAGGGTGAACAAGAAAGGCAAGCAGATCGCCAAGAAGTTCACCGGGAAATGCTACAACTGTGGCATTCAGAGGCATGTCAGCAATGAATGCAGAAAGCCCAAGAAGAAGCAAACCAAGGCAAAGGCCAACATAGTCGATGCATTGGATGATCTGAATCTCTGTGCGGTAGTCTCAGAGTGCAATTCTGTGGGGAACGTACATGAGTGGTGGCTTGATACTGGCGCCACTAGACATGTTTGCTCCAGCAGAGAGATGTTCACGGAGTACCAGCCCGGGAACAATGAACAACTTTACATGGGAAACTCGGCCTCTTCGAAGATTGAAGGCGAGGGCAAAGTTGTTCTGAAGCTCACCTCAGGGAAGCATCTGACTCTGCAGAATGTGCTGCACGTCCCTGATATTCGGAAGAATTTATTATCTGGATCTCTTCTAATCATGTATGGTTTTAGACTAGTGTTAGAGTCTAATAAAGTTATTCTTTCGAAAAATGGCATGTATTTGGGGAAGGAGTACTTGTCGAATAGGATGTTTAAATTGAATGTCATCACGATTGTACCCAAAAGAGATTTGCCCGCAGAGGCTAATAAAATTGCTTCCTCTTCTGCTTACATGCTTGAGTCTTCTTGTTTATGACATTTTCGTTTGGGACATGTTAATTACAAGTCAATACAACGTATGAGTAATCTTGACTTATTGCCCAAAATAGACTTTAATAATAAAGGAAAATGTCAAATATGTGTTGAAGCGAAGATGGCAAAGGCGCCATTTCCTTCAATAGAAAGGAACACTGAACCTTTCAAGGATTATAAAAATGAAGTTGAGAATCAACTTAGCAAACGAATTAAAACAATTCGAAGTGATAGAGGTGGCGAATATGATACACCGTTTAATGAATTCTGTTCAGAACATGACATTATTCATCAAACGACTGCACCATATTCACCTCAATCGAATGGTATTGCTGACCGCAAGAACCGTACTCTAAAAGAGATGATGAATGCTATGTTGATAAGTTCGGGTTTACCTCAGAACTTGTGGGAGGGAAGCAATCCTCTCAGCCAACGTCATTTTAAACAGAATTCCATCTAAGAAGATGGATGTAACCCCTTTCGAGCTTTGGAAAGGCTACAAGCCTAGTTACAAATACTTGAAAGTGTGGGGGTGTCTGGCGAAGGTTGCTGTACCTAGACCAAGACAGGTGAAAATTGGGCTTAAAACGGTTGATTGCATATTCATCGGTTATGCAACTAACAGTAGTGCATATCGGTTCTTGGTGCACAAGTCGGATATTCCTGACATACATGAAAACGTTGTCATGGAGTCAAGGAATGCAGTGTTCTTTGAAGATGTCTTTCCGAGGAAAGACAAAATTCAAGAAGAAACAAGATTTGGTAAGCGAATGCGTGAGGCGACTCCTCAAGGAGATGAGGAGCTTCGTCAAAGCAATCGTGCCAGAATGCCAACTTCGTTTGGACCGGATTTTCCAACCTATATGGTAGAAAATGAGCCAAGGAACTTTTCCGAGGCTATGTCTACTCCAGAAGCTCCATTCTGGAAAGAGGCAGTCGACAGTGAAATAGACTCAATTCTTCAAAATCACACTTGGGAGTTGGTTGACCTTCCACCTGGAAGTAAACCACTTGGTTGCAATGAATTTCACAATATGCAATGAACAATTTTCGAAACAATTTCCAAATACCATTTCCCATATTCCAGATTTCCAGATAATTTCCAAATCAATTCTAAATGTCCAATGTTTCTAATTTTCCAATCAAAAATCATTCTCGATACCAATCACAAATCATTCTAAATGTCAAATCACAAATATTACCAAATACCAAATCACAATTATTTCCGAATATTGATCACAAGTAATTCCAATTATCCAAATGACTCCTAACTACACATATACATGGTCACGTCTATACATATACATAGACGTATATACATACACGTAGATCCCTCTGTACACTTTTTCTCCAACCCACTACCTAAATTACCTTACCCCTTGCCCCTAACACTCTCTGCTCCCCCTCACTGACCTCGCCAGTACCTGCTCCCTTCCCTACTCTCTCGGCCAACACCCTTCCCCACTCCTTAAAACCCTAATTTCCTACATCACCACTCCCTATCCCTCGGGCCTCCCTCCAAAACTCGCACCACACATATTTTCTCATATGAAATACCATAAGCATCAAGTACAATTCGTGCCTAATACACTACACCCGTGCATGCACTGCACGCGCCTCACGCACCGTCCATGCACCACAACTTCGCCGGTGCGTGTGGCTCATGCGCCGCCATTGGCGCCGTCGCCTTCCACCAGAATTCATCTTATGTTATTTTCAATCTCATTCCATCATCAAATCATGCAAAATCCAAACTTATGCCACTATCAAATTCATCCAAAATCCATATCAATTCTCAAATTTATCTCACCTAAAAATATATCTGTATCGTAGGCTATAAATCATATACTTATCAAAATTATACCATCATCTATGCAAAAAATCTGTTGGCTAAATACTCAACCCCATACAATTTTTCTTTCGGCCTTTATATCTATGCCACATAAAATTTACAATTCACACACACACACATTATACGACAAATATATTTATATTCATATACTTCTTATCATATGCATACAAAATATATACATTAATCATATACCAAAATTCATATTGGCTGAAGCCTACATCATTTGTGAACATATATAACTCTCGGTCTTCACACATAAACTACAGAAAATTTATAATTTCACATGCATATATATACACTCGGCCATACACATATATACATCCATTTATGCAATCAAATATACACATGTATGATCTTTGAATTTATGCAAAAATATTGTTATGTATTTCGTGAATTCAAAACGAATACAGGTAGAGTGCTTACTTTTATGCATAATTACTATACCGAATAAATAAACTAGGATTTGTAGGATTTAAGAATCACTCCTTTCTCCAAAGGTGACCGGCTGGAGACAGTTTTGGGTAGGGTGGCTTGGCCAACTTCTAATGTGTATTGATGTAGGGTTTTGAGTTATGTGTGTGTGTATATAGATGTGTGTGTCTATATATATACCCAACAACTTTTATGGTAACAACTTTTATGCTATTAATTCCCAACAACTTTTATGGTTGTAATCCCTATTAAAACCTTGATGTGTTTGAAGCCGGTGAGAAACTTAACTTACGGCAACAAGATTTGGATTTTTCTTTTTCATGTGTGATGTATTTCTACCCTTTTTTCTCGGTAAATCAACCGACGTATGCCCTGTTCCATGTCTGCAGGTTAATAGATATGAAAATCGCGCTGCTATTACCTTGGTTTACTTTTTATACTTCTAGACAAACATGTATAAGTGACTACACACCAGTGACCGATGCAAAAATTTTAGATAAATTATAAATCGATAATCTTTAAATACGGTGAACATTTCAAAATATACATAAAATCAAAAACAGAGCTAAACTATTATAAGAGTAATAATATTATACATATTCAAGTGTTGACTGTTAGACTAAGAACCAAGAACCAGAAAGACGGCACACTTATTGGTAGAAAAAAAAAAAGCAATTTACAGCACTACATCCGAAAACAAAAATGGAAGAACAACAACCAGAAATGATGCTATACCCATCGGCCTATAAGATATGAATCATGACTCTGTAGGAACTGCACGACACCACTAGAAGGAAGAATTGAATAGTAGGTGCGGAAAATTTGGTTTTAAAATGTTTTGATCCAAAAATCCAACTTCTGAAAACAGTTTCTGTTTTCAGGACTTGTTTTGCAACTTTTGAAAAACTAGGTTACAGGCCTTCAAAATTCTGAAATTTGGAGAGATTGTAGTCTCAGATGTTTTGAGTATCTCCTAAAAATTTCAGATCAAAATTCAACCTTTAACCCTTTGAAAAATTGTTTGTGGTCAGATTGCGCAAATCTGTCAGAAATGGTAGTTTGATTTGAAAAATTTATTCCGATTAAACCGTGGCTTCAAATGGTCTGAAAATTTAATGACAAACCCCTTACTATATTTATTTAATTGGGTTGAAACAGTTTTGAAAAATTCATTTGGAATGCATGTCAAATACGTTCAAGTTCTCAACCTTTGTAAGTCTGAAAATCAGATCGCATTAGTCTCAGAACTATTAACGTTTGAATGACTTATACTTGTCCAAAAGGGTTGAAACTTGCGCAAATGAAACTTAAAACGTGTGGCTATGTTTCTGGAAAGTTTTGTGATTTTTGAAATACGTTTAATAGTTTTGCTACTGCAATGAAAATGATGCACAGTGCTGGAAACTGAAAGTAAAGTGCTGTAAGTAATAACACCGAGAATTTTATACTGGTTCGGTTAACACAACCTACTCCAGTCTTCGAGTACACCTTCCTCGTTTATCACTAATCACAAAATAAAACCTTACCACAAAGGTTTGCTGGAGTTACACACTAACTCCAACTCTTTACAAACGATACAAGCAATCACACCTTTCACGAACACCACCACCGAACGAATGAAGGATTGATCACACCTTGATCAACCTTTTACAACAATGAACGTGTATGGTGGTCTATACAAAGCCTATTCAATATATTTGAATATAAGAACAATAGGCTCGAGAGAGAAGAAGAAAGAAAGGTAGAAGAAGAAAGTGGAAGGCACTTTTTGCACTTTGAAGAATATGAGATTGTCTTGCATTTGAGTGGCTCTCTTTTCTCCCTTTTATCAAGTGTTGACCGCCCCCCTTAGGGCATTTCTCCATCTTGAAAATTCTCTTTTAAGTCATTGGAAGAATGTCTTGTATAGATGTGACATCAACTTGCTTACTTGGCAACACTTGATTGGATGATTATCTTGGCCTTGCTTACATGGCACTTCTTGATTAGATGAGATTTGTCATCATTTGATGACTGTACAAATATGAGAAGTATACTTAAAATATGTGCCAAATTAGTGTTAAAAACATTTCCAATTATCACACAATTAATCCCAAAAATTTGGAGAATAAATTGATCTCCATTTAACTCAAAAAATCGCCCACCACATTTCAACACATGCTGAATTTTTCAGCATGTGCTAAATCTCAAGACTTCAAATTATTACCTTAATATTATTATATCAATCCCTTGAAAATGAAGAGGCAAATTTATCACCATTTAGGAAGCAAAATTTCGGCCATAATAAATCACACATGCTGAATTTTTAGCATGTGATATATATGTGACATAGTTTGGAATATTACCTTGTGTAGCTCCCTCCATTATGTCACTAACCTTGTGTAGTCCGTTCTTGACCAATCAAGATGCCAACTAAGCTCCACATAGGCTCCACCAAGCAGCTCTACGCGTGTGACTAAGCTTGAACATGTGCTGAATTTATTTTTGCAAACTTTGTAAAATAGTGCACAATAATTATACACATATGGTATATTCCAATCAGCACTAAATTGATTTTTCTAGAACACTTTAGTATGTATTGAATATATAAAAATTATCCAGATACATGTTACATGTCATGCCAAAAACGTTCCATGTGTCGTGTTCGTAGAAAATCGAATTTTTGACTTTTGTCGATTATATGCGATTTTTCTCCAATTAAATTCAAACTTTTTGCACATGTTGTATATATTATGTCACACATAATATACATAGAATAACTTGAATATTCAGCTCTAAAGGCTGAAGTAAGTGGCGCCCCATGTGCTTTAAACTTTGAATTTAAAATCTCCACAATTTGGCCTTAATTGGGGGTGATTTGTGTGTGCCAAAATGGAATGATATTATGGCTGAATATACCATGTAAGCCACGAAATTTGTGGCCATTTTTGAAGTGTAGGGGCTGGCCATCTATATATGGCAAGTACGTGACATGTTAGCGAAGTTTCGGTAGTCATCGGATACGACAATTTTTTGTTTAGAACCTTGTAACGTGTCGTAATTATTTTGTCATCACCATGACTTATATCATATGATATAAGACACGAATATTTTCTTAAATATGAGGTAAGTATGGTGGTGTGACATTGACGTACGTTCGTAAAATATATAACGTGTCGGTAGTACGTTGGAATATATGTGTATAGTGCCTTTTAAAAAAATCTATATATATATATATATATATAAAATATATATATATATATATAACGTGTGGCTTGAGGGTAGAGGGAGACTTTCCATTTCCATGTTTGTTGCCTTTGTGCCTTCTCCAAATATTTCTCCATTTAATGAACTACGTAGTTCATTTAACTAAGTACTTCACTTAATGAACTAGTTTAGTTCATTAATGATGGCACCTGGAAATAGTTCAAACAGAACAAATGTTTGCCATTTGATGTAAGCTTTAAAGCTTCATGGCTTGTTAGTACAACAACATTATATATAAAGTATATAAGGCAAGTTCGTCGCAAAAATGTGTCAAGTAATAAATTGTGTCATTCATTTCTTTAACACACGTTATTTAAATCGTGCATTTTGTGAATTATTCAAACTCTTTTTCTCAACAATCTCTCCCATTGATGATTTACAAAATAATAGTAGAGTAAATACTAAGAAATGAATTGTAATAGTAGAGTAAATACTAAGAGATGATTTATAGTAGAATGATAGAAACTAAATAACGATTAGCATTATAATCAGTAGAGTTTAGTTAAGGATATTGTACAAAAGAATTTATAGTATAGGGCTAAGATGTTGAATATAGGGTAATCTGAATAGGTCGACGATATTAGCCTTATTAGAAGTATTGAACGAATTTAAGATAAAGATTTTATCATAGTAGGCAAAGGTTAGACTTATAAGAAACGATACGTAGGCGGGTTGTTCTTTTGAAAATAAAGGTGGATTATAAAAATTATACGAAATATTGGACTATTATTTCTCTAGCAGAAAATATTTTATATAAGCACATACACTGAGTTATACCTATATTTTACAGGGACTTCAAAATACTTGTTATTTTCGAAAATACCTTATGAAATCACATTTCTTTATATAGTCTACCAAATTTTACGAGGCTAATTTTGTTTTCGTACTTGTAAACCAGCCTACCAAAAAAATCGATTTGTTTTTAAATTTCCGTTTTTGTTAAATCAATATTTTTAGTCAAATCAATTTAATTTGACAACTACCGATATCGCAAGTAGTTTACCGTTTAAAATGTTTTCGAAGTTATTTACCCACTTGCGGTGAACTTACTTAACTTTTATGAAAAAAAGGTAGCTTTAAAAATATATACCTGGTTTTGAAAATGAAAGGTACCATATTCAAATCGTTTCATAAAACCTTGCATTATTAAGTTTTCAACTGTTTTGAAGCAATTTTACCAAAATGCCTTGCGAAGAAGTTATATTATAGTTTTTTTTAAATGGTCATTTGAAATATCGCGTTGCGAAAACAAATCTAGTATACTTTGAGTTTTGTGTTTACAAAGATTAGAAAGTTCAGTATTTTAAATAGTTGAAGCTATATTCAAAATTATAGCTACGTAAGCTATTTTCTTTTAACTTGAAGAAAAAAAATATATATATGTCCATACACATATTTTGTATGTTAGGCTGCTGACGATATCTCGGTGAAACTAAGAGCATGATCATAGAGCTAGTTTGTAAGTATATAAGAACTGATTTTGAAGACTCGGTCGTGTTAAGAAAGAGTAAGGGTTACAATATTGACATACACAAAGAATGTTAGTATGGTTAATTGTCTAGGGGATGAATCATATGTGATAAATTTAACAATCCGGTATTGTAGATTGCAATAAGTTGAATGATACACATCAAGGGGTACAAGTGGAAGTTTGTAAGCACTAACTATAGAGAATCCGGTATTCTGATGGACATCGATCGATCGATGTGAGGGTATGAAGTACTTCGATCGATCGATGTAGGGTATGATGTTAGACAGTAAGTATTCTGATGGACATCGATCGATCGATGTGAGGGTATGAAGCGACATCGATCGATCGATGTAGGGGATGATGTCAACCAGTTTTGT